>JAHWFP010176461.1:32585-70228 GCA_023313725.1 Lithobius niger | reverse complement strand
GTCGGCCTTGAAAATAGCAATGTACCTTAGTTTGGTTTAAAACTGGATGCGTTTAGCTGAAACACGGATTCTTTCATTTTACCCATCAACAGTCAACTGTTTAGCAAAGACATAAAACATACACGAAAAATGGACCGAGCGTTTCTGATCGGCATTGTTCCCTAATTACAATTGTTAAAACAACGTAAAACAATAAAACCGATCGCTCAGGGTTGCTTAATTCTGGAATGGCTCAACCCATTGAAAAAGTGGTCTCTTTGAGGATGAAGGCCAAGGAAATTTATGGCTTAGATAATGTTTAACATTTTAGGTAGGTGCAGGTTTTCTGCACACAAGACCAAGACGAAGAACAACAACAACAAGTTTTCAAATTTACGTGTGGCACAGAACTGCTCCTACTTATTTACTTTCTTATACTTACTTACTTACCTTTACACTTGCACAGAATTGAATAAGTATTTGGTATTAGTATACCTTCCATACTTATCTAGTATCTGGTCTAGTTTCGTCGACAAATATTGAATAGGAGCGGTGGTATTATTTTTTTAGCTTTACTATAGTGAGGACTTCAATCATTATATGAGGTGCAGCCGCGTATGATATCCGAGTATGATAACAGACTGAAGTTTGTACCAGTCATCTAACAAAAAAGTCCTACGCAAGCTTTACTTTTACAATTTTTACTTTTATGAGTATTAGGGGAAAAAATGCAGGAAACCCGTGCAGATGGGCCCCTTTATTATACTCCTATTTGAGTATTTTTTTACAAGTTTTTGTTTTGTTTTGTTTACAGTGGTGTTGCTGTTAGGTTCCCCCGTGTGGGTATTTTTGCATGGAGGGGGATATGATCGTGTAACTTTCTAGTGCATGCATTGCCTGGGACTAGTTTACCGAGCGGTGGGTATAAAAGGTGCGGATAATTCTGTAGATCTTTATATCAGCCATGGCTGCCAAGCACGATGTGGTTTCGAGGTTCCAGTGCAAGAAATGCAAGGTTGAGTTTTATCGCAAGAAGAGGTGGAAAATAATTAGCAGAAGCCTTGCGTGGTAAACTTTACTTTTCTCAATTGCGAAGGACACGTTCTTCCTACGATAAATTTTTGGTGCACTACGACTGAAGCGATGGGAAAAAAATTACGCCCGAAAAAAATTAAATTTCGGGTATATATTACTGTGAAGCTTGTTGGAAGTATTTTTCCAATTTCGAACAAGCTGTAGTTCATAACATGATTTCACTCGTCTAATTTTCTTCCGATGAACAAAGAGATGGTTTTGACATCAGAATATAAAAAAGGACCAACGATGATTGACGAAGAAGAAAAACGTGACATTCCAATGCCTGGCAATGATAATTTTTTGAGTCAATACTGCAAAAAGACGTTCAGGAACAATACATACAAAAAGGAGTCACGAAAGGCGTCACAAATGAAAATGTAATGCAACCTGTAAATCGTGCGGTGTGACTTACTCCAATCAGCTCGCGTATAAAATTCACAAGTATAGAGGGGCTGTAAAAGAATGTGCGAGGGAAATTGGAGAGTCTTCAAAAAAGAGATGTAAATGGTCTTTTCCTAAACTCATACCTCTCAACTTCTCAAATACGCGTAAATTTCAACCTCGTAGTCAACAACTTCAGGTCTCTAGTCGTACCTATAATGGGTGATACCAGAATCAACTGGGCCTTGTCCTACATAATTCACGATTTGAAAGACAAGACGGAGGTGACCTAATACAGAAACTTAGCTTATTTAAATTCCATCCTTGTCAGGGTGGGGAGCAAAGAGGTTCGCTCGGAAATTTCGAACAAAATTCTGCATAGTATTGGACAGTTTGCCGTAGAAGGAATTGGATGGGTTGTCAAGCAATGCGTGTGTACCGAATTATATTTTGGATTATATAAACCTTTTGCAGGGAAAGGTTAGGCAGCACGCCCCAACAAGCTCAAACTAGGTCCCGATATACTGGTCAATGTGCATAGTGATGATGATAGATGTTTTCTGTGGTCCGTGTTGGCTAGTGTACACCCCATTCCATCTTTGCAACATGACTGGGATACGAAACATTATCTTCCTCGTGCGCACGAGTTAGTTGTTGGTACATTGGATAAATACCCCGTTCCTTTATCCAAGATCACAGCGTTCGGAAAAGCCAACAACATTTTGGTATCTGTTTTGGGTTTCGAAGATGATGAACTTTGCATTTAGCACGTGAGATCATTAGTTGAAAGGAAGCATCACACTGACTTACTTCTTCTCGACGGACACTACGTGACAATAAAAGATTTTTTTAAATTAATCACGAGTTTCAACTCCAACAGAAACTTGAAATATTTTTGCAGGCATAGTCCACAAGGTTTTCAAAATGGTTTCAGGTTTGAAAACGACCACCTTTCTTCTTGTGAGGGAGTTATGTTTCCAAAGACCTCATTGCCCAACAATGATGTTATCCAGTTTAAGTATCTCAACAACAAACTCAAAAGGTTGTACATAGCCTACGTGGACTTTGAAGCAGCACTCCAACCATTCTCCAATTGTGATGGAAACGATACATACACCAGAGTTAACCACATACACCAAGCTCGCAGTTTTGCCTATGTGATTGTGGACCATTTAGGCGGAGTATTTTTCAAAAAGTTGTACAGAGGAGTAGACTGTGTGAAGGTTTTCTTCGAATCTATATTAGAGGATCAGAAAAAACGTGGATTCCCACAAGCAACGAATGAAACGTTTAACCAAGGAGCAGTGGTTGCTGTACTAAACAGCTGCGGTGTGCCTTCTTTGGAAACACGGTGCATTTACCTCACCCAAAGAAAAGTTTAATGGGTTTACGAAAGTACGAGACCACGACCACATCACCGGTGAATTTAGAGGTGCCGCACACAACAAGTGTAACTTTGCTTACACTTTAAACAAAAACATAGCGGTTGTTATGCTTAATTTCGAAAAATACGACAGTCATTTCGTCGTGAAGGCTTTGAATTCGTTTAAAGATCTGAACGCTCTGCATAATGTGAGGATCATCGCTAAGAACAAGAAAAGAATCAGCAGCATGAAATTAGGCAGTTTTACTTTCATCGTTAGTCTAGAGTTTATGACGGCATCGTTGGAAACTTTAGCATCGAATTTAAAGCGGTTTAACATTACGGACAAGCTTTTCGAAGGTGAATCGATGGAACTTGAAGAAGACCTTAGGCGAAAAGGTGTGTTTCCATACGAATGTCTAACAAGCATGGTAATGTTTAAGAAGGAGTGTTTACTTCCCGTGTCAGTGTTTACCTTGTTGTTGAAAGGAGCGCTCTGCTCCAAATCTTACAAACATACGATGAAGATTTGGGATTTAGGAAAATGCATAACATTTGGAGATTACCATGATCTGTATTTATGGATGGACGTCGGGCTTTTAGACGACGTCTTTGAAAATTTAGAGTGACGAGTTTGGCTAGTTACGGATTGGACACCTCCCATTACATTTCTACACCCTCACTATCTTGGGATGCAGCGCTCAAGAGAACGAAAGTGTCTTTGTATCTTTTCACTAACATTGACATGCATCTTATGGTGGAAAAGGGTATGTGAGGTGGTGTCTCGTTTATAACTACAAGATATGCTATGCTCCCAACCGGACAGTATGAATGCTTGCCGGAAGACCGGCTGAAGAATATTAATCTCGACAATTACGGAGACAAGAGTGATATGGGGCTGATATTAGAAGTGGACTTGGAATACCGAGAGGTCCTTCATGCATCACACAATGATTTTTCGTTAGCCCCGGAACACATGAAAATAGTAGTGGGGGAAAAACGCAGAGCAACCCCTTTCAAGCAACCCATCAGGAAACCCGTGCTGATGGGCCCCATTACCACACTCCTATTTGAGTAATTTTTTTGCAGGTTTTTTTTAATATATAGTGGTGTTGCTGGTTTGTTCATACGTGTGCGTGTTTTTTTTCCTGAGGGGGTGGGGGGAGCAATCCTAATTCTTCCAGTTCCCGACACAAATGGTTACATCTCTGGCGTAGACCCTAGTCTTCTCCTGACTACTTAGTTAGCCTTCTATAGCTTTGGATAACTTCCGTATTTTTTTAGAACAGGGAGGGTGGAGGAACAATTTTAAATTCTTCAATTTCCCGACCCAAAGGTTACATCTCTGGCGTAGATCCTAGGCGTCTTCTGACTATAAAAGGCACTTAGTTAGCCTTCTATAGTTTGGGATAACTCCCGCGTTTTTTTAGGACATGGAGGGGGGAGGGGGATAACTGTATGCAAAACACACAGTTATCACTTTATCAATATTGAGTATTTTTTGGCGAAGGGGCAGTTTGTTCTGTGGGCTTGTGGAAAAAGAACATTGCGGCAGGATAGGCCTATTTGCTGATTTCAGCTTTTTTTTTGTGCTGAGCAACATTTCAGTAAGTTTCTGGGGGAATTCTAATGCCTGCACAGCTGTCGTCTTTATGTTTTACCACTGACCTCCAGATGAAAGTTTTGTAAATTGTAATTCCTTGCATTCTTGATCCCACTGACCTCTAGAGTGACTAACGGCCTCTGGCGAAAGAACACAATAGCTTTGGATTTAAAAACGAATATTGACGAAAAAGATTCTACAGATGATTACTCACTAAAAAAATACGGGGAATATTTCATTGTGAGTGGTCTGATTGCATTTTTTGTCGTGTCTTGTATTTTTAAAACCATCGACTTATTGACACAAATACGCCCCATGTTTCTTCTGAAAACGCTGTGATTTTGTTACTAGTGACTAACACATTGCAAGCACGTAAATAATAGATTGTTACGTCGTGCTGAATTGAAGACAGCGATTAAATTTTAAATAAAAGACTTTATAAACAATTAAAACGCGTTATTTTGTTAGATGGGAGTGTACTCGCTGATCTGTCTAGTAAGTAGAAGAATTAAGTAAGTAGAATTTTAAAACACAGCACACTTTGTCATTGTTTTAAATGTTTCTTTTAAATTTTTAACTAAGCAAGTGTACTGTAAACTTACACACTTAAACCAGTAATCATCGCTTAACAGTATTGTACAGTATTAATACTCAATTAATTATCTGATTTGTCTAGTGTACTGTACATAATGGAGACTTAGTGTTAAATTATTTCCAATTACAGCCTTCAAGTGTTAATTAAATTTGTTTAAATATTCATTTTTTTTTTACCTCACACATACTGAAAATTCAGTTATAATAATTTAATTAAGAAAACATTGTGAACTTACCCAGCACAACTTCACACATCCGTTCCCTTTGAACAATTACCGGCAAATGAGATTTTGCAGGCCGGGAAACCGGTGATAAAGCAGACGGCTTTCAGCTTCCCAACGGCCAAACTCAATTAATTTACCGAGCAAAACTGATTTAGATTCCAGCCAAAATTAAATGCATAATTATTTTGTTGTAAAGTTTTCTCAAATCAGGAAATCTTAACCAGGAAATATAATTTGATTGGACGAGAGAGTCATTAAAATCTATTTTTAGAACAATTCTTGGAAACCTCAGTAAATATTTGTCCTCTCGGGAAGAATAACGTTTGGAAGTTGTTGCCACACCAGAATAGTTTTTTAATTCCTGCCAGGAAGTGTGGCTGGCCAACTCTTAGATTCAAAAAGTTTTAACTTTGATCCAACAGCTTTACATGTTGGCAGAACAGTATTGAAACACAGTGGCGTAACAAACAGGTAGGCTAGGTAAGCATTGCTTACGGGCCCCTACAGCTCGGGGGCCCGCCAGGGGGCCTACCAGGCGTCGAAATAAGGACATGGACAAAATCTTTGAGCTTTTTGCATTACGAAAAGCATGCCGAAAGTATCGCCTTAAGGGCCTCAAGTAGTGAACTAACTATGGTATGTAAATGTCATGGTCAAAGTGCAATATGTTATAAGCAAGTCCAAGTTCCCATGTAACAAGTATAATAGTGTAGCTACTACGCAAAGCTTATAACAATTCGACAGCTAAGTAGGATAAAAAATACCACAAGAACAGGATTTTTTTAATAAATTTTAGAAAAATTATTGTTTGTTTGCATAACGAAGTAATTTTGTTGGGCTGAAAAGTTGTTGGTTGTTCGGGTAACGTAAACACAACAATGTACAGTATGTGCATCATTTGACCAAGACAGTCGAAAAGGTCAACGATTTGGAGGGGGGGGGGGGGCCCGACCATACATTTTGCCTATGGGACCAGAGACACTTTGTTACGCCACTGTTTAAACACCTTTAGGTTAGCAAGAAAATCAAGTGGAGTTTGGAAGGCTCAGACGATAGACTGAACTCAAGAGCTGCCTATAATAATTATGTAAGTTTACACTTTATTAATATTTAATCTTTTTTAGTATAAAATAATATAAATTAAATTAGTATAAAATTTACTAACCAAAGTACTTTCAGGTGTGACTGTGAATTAGGGTGAACCTCAGTCACAGTGCAGTGGTCCTGCATTAGACACAAATGTTATTAAACAAACTCCAAATCTAAGTGTTCTTAAATTAAGTACTTTTTTTGGGGGGGGGGGGAGATTACCTTGCAGCATGATCATTCGTGAAAAGCTATTCTTATCACGAGTATAACCCCATAGTTGGCAGCAACCTCAACAATATGAATACAAAATTAGAATTATAATAAAAAACCAAGACACAAAAAAAGAAAAGAGAAGGATAATGAAATGTGAAATCGTGAAACTAAAAAAAGCCTTTACCAGAAATATTTTTGAACCAGCATTTGGACAAGCAAACGCAGGAAGAATCTTTGCAAGAGTTTCTTAAACATGTAGCAAGTAATTTGGCCGAACATAAGTTCTGTGCATAAATTCGGCTACACTACAGCAAGAAACATGTTAAATACAGAAGTTGCAGTTTACCTACATGGGTCACGGTCATAGTAGCATCGGTACAGCATGATAAGATGCTAACAGTAATAAATTAGAAAAATTTGGGTCACCGATGCTATATGAACAGGGTCCCCTGCATCTGTTAATTTAACAGGAAATTACGATAATGATTCGGACATTAGTCGATTAAATAGTATACTCAAGCCATATAAAATCCTGTGTAGTTATATGAGTGTATGAACTCAGAAACAGAAATTAGACTTCTTTATTACAGAACTGATAGGCCCCATTTTCAAATTGGATAGCATAAAGCTGAAGCACTTAGTAATACTAAATCGTGAGGCTTACGCACATTTAAAGCTTATCCCCATGTCCATGAGACCTCTGTGAGCAGCGCTATGAGCACTTTAGAGTTTATGTAGTAAGCACAGTAAGATTCCGAAAAATCGTCTAAGTACAGAGTATTAAAACACGAATGTAAAACACACGCTACGTAGGTAGGGTAACTAAGCCAATTACAAAGGTCATAAATTAAGTAAGATCAGTTCACAGTAGCATTACCATTGAATAGACATAATTATAGTGTCTCGGTTCAGTAGCATATAGAGTATCTTGCAAGTAGAGGGTCTCGTAAGTAAATCATAGTATCGAAAGCCAGTTGCAAAGATTGTAGGATCGAGTAAGCAAGGTCAGCTCATGGTAGCAGCATGATTAGGTGGATCGATATATATGAAGAATCTTGGTTCAGTATCATATATAGTGCCCAGCAAACAGAGTATCACATAAACAAACATAGTGTATCTTGAGAGTAAACAAGTATATAATCTTGACGAACAATGTATATTTTCTTGGGTAGAAAAGTATATATCCTTTGAGAGCGGTAAATAATAATTTTTAGTCGAACACGACAAACACTCGTAGCAATTGAAAAATCATAAATCATGAGTAAAAATCATCAATGCGTAATAGTCGTATAAGTAAGACCTAACAGTCGCCAAGATGTTTAAAGTCATATATGTAAACCAATCAGTACCAATGCATAATAGTCGTATAAGTAAGACCTAAGAATCCCTAATATGTTTAAAGCCATAAATGTAAGCCGATTAGTATCCATACGTTAAGCGTACACGTGAGACACACGAGTTGCTGATACAAAAATTTTAAAATCATAAAGGTAATCGAAATAAAATTGAAATTGAAAAGTCGTACATGAGAGAAAAATTAGATTATACGTTAAAGTCGTATATGTGAGACATACCAGTCGTGAAAGCGGTTAAACCATATAGGTAAACACATATAAACTCATACGTTAGTAAGTTGTACATATACTTTATAGTCGTACAAGAAACCTAAGAATGTAACTGATACGTTAGTAAGCCGTACATATACGTCTTAGTCGTACACGAAAAACTAAACTGTAAACTAAATACATTATTGGCCGTACAAGAAAAACTTAAACCATAAACTAAATACGTTAATAGCCGTACAAGTAAAACCTAAACCGTAAACTAAAAAACGTTAAAAGCCGTACAAGGAAAACTAAACTGTAAACTAAATACGTTATTAGCTGTACAAGTAAAACCTAAACCACTAAATACTTTATTAGCCATACAAGTAAAACCTAAACTGTAAACTAAATACGTTATCAGCCGTACAAGTAAATCCTAAACCGTAAACTTAAATACATTATTAGCCATACAAGTAAAACCCAAACTGCAAAATACGTTAAAGTCGTACCCAAAAACAAAACCGTAAAAAGACAAATGTCATACCCGAAACAAAAAAAAATGAAACATCAATACGAAAAGTCATACCCAAAACTAAAAAATGTTAAACCAATACGTTGCAGTCACACATAAAAACAAAACTCGTAAATCAAAAAGTTAAAATTGTACATGCAAAGTAAAACCATAAGCTAGTACATCGAAGCCGGACACGTAAAGTAAATCCATAACCAGTATGTTGGACATAAATGAAAACCTAACGGTACGTACAAATAGAGCTAAAACTAGCACAGTCATACCAATACGGCAAACACAACCCAGTATCAATCTAGACTTAGCAAAAGTAAGAAATTACGTAGTACTAGTATAACCCAGTTACCGTATAAATTCGAAAGGTCAAAAGGACAAGCATAAAACTGTAACTCTGAGTTAGGGCAAGTGGAAACAAAAGTTAGCTAAAACAAGGAGGAAAGGCTCATGAACATAGTTGACAAGGTAAGACAAACTAAAGTAAGTTAGGGAAAGTTTAACCCGTATGAAAACGACAATATCGAAAACTGTAACCCAGTACACGAATTGTAAAGTAACAAAAAACAAATTGCAAAAATTTTAGCAACAGGCTACACGAAAAACCATAGAAACGCAGAGTGCGAAAAACCGAAATAATAAAAACCATTAGCAATAGGCTATCCGAAAAATATTAATGGAACCTTACCAATAGGCAAACCGAAAAACTGTAAACCTTACTTAGATTGCAAAATAGTAAAATACGTAAAAACTTAGCAATAGGCTACCAAAAAAATCTGTAAAACCGCACACAGGTTGTGAGTACCGAAATAAGTAAAAACCTTATCAATAAGCTACCCAAGGAATATAAACAAGCTAGATACATAGCAGAAATCCAGTATATGGCGATGAAAGCAAAAACCAGTTACGATTTGATTAGCAAGTTACTGACAAGTTATACGCACAGTCATAAAAACAAAACAAACAAAAAGCAACAAGTAAGAATTTTCGTAGGACATAAGGCCATGTTTTATCAGGCATATTGGCAGAAATCTCGAACAGCAGGGTGGCGTTCAAAAGCTCATGAAGAAATTGCCTGATTTTTCCAGGTTTTCCAGATCAATACTAACACTTTTCCCTGATTTTTTTTGGTCGAAGGAAAGTGCAGTAAAGGGCTATAAAATGATGTTTCACATTTTACTCAAATCGCAATAACTATATCGCATTGCTTGGCCAAATCAAAAATTGCACTGCCTTAACTGGTATTGGTAAAGAGTATGGAAAGGCCACGATCTGAACAAAACTAAACACTCAGTTAAAGCAACACCCGGCCTGCCTTATAACCTTCCGCCTGCCTTATAACAGCACGTGTCGATCGTATCCGTACATTTGCCAAAGCCAAGGTCAACTGAGACAGTAACGTCTTTCCTCGCAGCAAATAACACAGCTACGGTCTCAGTTGGCATTGTGCCTAATAGACAAGCCAGCGTGAACGCATTGATTGTGTCGCCAAAAACCAGAATGATTCTTGTATTTTAAAATCACAATTTATAGTTTTCTAGACTAGTGTCTTATAATTGTGCTTCGGCGATCTATTGGAATAATTAATTTTAATTTTCACTGCATTAGTCTTTTAGATTTTTGATCTCGTAGTAATTACTAGCAAGCGATTAAAATTAGTACTGCGCACACACAGATAAAACTTCAAGGTCATTGTAGGCGCGCAAAGCATCATATACACTCTGGAAGAACGTAAATAAAGTCCCCCAATATTCAACAGAAAATCTCCTTGATGCCACATATTCAAACGGATTTTTAGTAAGGGAAAGAATAACGGTAAGTAAATGGACCTTTGGGGCCATACTTCATGTGGAGGATTGAGAAAAATGGTGCTGGGAGGTATATCCCTTCAATATGTAATTTTCCACATTACTTTGGCCAATACAGATTTTGCTTTATCAGAAATGAAACAAAAAGGATATGAAGTTTTAACTGAAATAAAGTGAAGTTTTAGAAGTAAAAAATTAAATCCAAATTACCTATTCTTCTATAGGTGAAATATTTTCCGGACAATGTTCAACAGGTACACTAATCTAGCACTTAGCACAGTGATAAGACATTATCAAGCATAAAGCCATTAAATCAAACACAAAACCGGAAGTCATAAACTTCATAAAATTTAAAGGCAAAAAGCATCTTCCCCTTAGACACAGGGCCACGTAATAGACACGTTGCACACGTAAAAGTAAAACCGAGCAAAGCGAGCAAACAACATCGAAAGGCAGGAGGCCACAATTTAGATAAACCAATATAAAATAGCAGATAACTTCTCGTTCCAAGCTAAACGCAGTAAGCATAGGTATTACCGTCTCATAAGGAGAATTTTAAATCGATCCAATTTTGTGAGGCTAGCGAAGGATTTTCATTATTTATAAAGAAAAAGGTTCACTCAGAGCATTAAATACGAACAATTTTGCAGTCAGTCCTCGTTCATTTAGGAACGCAGACACATTTAGGTGCAGAGCTAGAATTTATGAGGCACGCCAGATAATTTCTGTAAATGTATAAAGTAAAATTTTAAACAGGCAGGCATCAAACAAAACAAATTCTCGGAATTCTGCTTTTATAAATACATAGCAAAGATTTCACCTGAAATAGGCTAGAAAAATTTAGTATGCATAATAAATAAAAAGGAATTGGGCGAAAACTGATTAAGTATAATACCTGTAGCAGCCCAAAAAATGCAAAACAAAGTTTGGCTCAGCGAGCACATTGACAAAAATCTTGAATTTTTTGGCAGGCAATTTTCATTGTCCGAGAAGCATTAACATTTTAGTAGGCACACATCCGCGTTATTAGGCACGCCAGCAAACATACGAAATTCCCGTTAGGAGCTAGTTTTACTCCACCTTTGAGGTTTAAATCAGCTATTAGGCTTAGATTCTGACAAACCTTCCATTTTGGAATACCTTGATTTCACTTCGTCAGGCATAACAACAAACCCTCGTCAAGTTATAACACACTGAGCACATAATGCAAAATGAAAACTTTGCCAGGAACTAGGCCGTAAATGTACAACACAGGCAGAAAGCTTCATCTCATAGGCAGATTTTCACTCGTAAATAAAATTAGTAGCAGTTATTTTTCCGTAATTCATTAGCGAGAAAATTTCACCTAGAAATTAGACTAGGAAAAACTCACTAAGCATAGCAACGAAAGAATAAATGCGTACAAAAGCTAAAAATCGAAAAACCTCCATTAGGTATAAAACCCCCACAGTCTACGAGAGATGCAAATTCCGATTCAGAATTCATAGCAAACAAATTTCATCAAGTAAATGACTAGAAAAAGTTCACTAGGAACGACAAAACGAAACTCGGCTCAGCAGGCACAACAGCATCAGCCTTCATCAGGTACGAAGCCGTTAATTTTATACGCACGCCAGAGAAAATTACCAATCTTCCAAAGTAAAATCTAATCGGCAACAAACTATAGGGAGAACTAGTATAAACTACCTCGACCCCCAGTAAAAAAAAAACAATTTAGAATGACATAAAACCAAGCAGAATTTTTTTTATACAAAACTAAAACAGAATCGGCCAACATTGGTGTGGTGAACCGGGTTCGGTTCCAAGTGAGACCCAACTCAAGCTTGGGTAACGTGAGAGCAGCTGCCGCGTGAGGGCAGTGCATCCCTATTTATTACCTTGTATTGCACACTCATTGGTTAGTTACAGGTGATACACACATACAACTAACTACACTAAATAGTAGTGCCTGTAACCAGACACTACAACCTCTCCTACTAAACTTCAACAACACTTTTATATTTACACAATTCTAAATTCCTACTATAGTATACACTATGTACACTATTTACACTGTGTTGTTATTTAGCAATTAGTAAAGTTATATCCCTAAATTGTTTCTACTATTTTCCCCCTTCTTATTTTCAAATTAACTTTCCAAATTAATGTCTTAACCAACCAAGTTTTTTTTTTCTTTCAATACCAAAATTCTTGTAATCACCCAAAAATAGCGATCACAACTGTGCTTTCACATTTTTTTGTAAAATTTAAGCCTTTTTCACTTAAATTATTGAAACCATAAAGATTTCATTTCTTTTCTTTTCACCAACAGCACACAGCAACAGAAAAAAAACATGCAAACACAAGAAAAAAAATATATATTACAAGTTGGTTGCCCAACATCACACCAAGCGGTTTCGGACCAAAACACAGTGGTTTCGTACCCAAAACAGTTCAGAGATTCAGTCTCTCCGGTTTTTTTATACACCGATGAGAGTTTCTAGCTTTTGACTTAGAACCCAAAGCTCCGGCCAACGATGATGTAGCTACTGGCATAGGAGCAATCACAACAGGGTCACTCAAATCTTCAGGAATCACAGCCAGCTTCGGCAGCGAAGCTCTAGGTGGAGTAAGAAGTGGTGGAAAATCCAACTGGTTACTATCTAGCGATTTACTACTTGGCTTACTCGGTGTTTTGACTGGGGTATTATGGGATGTTTTTCGTGGAGAAGCACCATTAGAAATACGTCGAGGAAAAGATATTGGAACGGTAGGTAAATTTCGGCGCCTCGACGGTCGCGGAACGCTCATCGCAACCTCGCGACCCTGTGCTTCATAAATTGGATTACCTTGCCAATTCTACATATTCGAGGTAGATGAAAAGTTCTCGGCTTCGGCTGCAGCAGCCTCTCGCAGGCGCAGCTGACTACTCAACTTTCTCCAACAAAGCCCATCTGTCGTAGCTACTTGGTACCATTAGACTTAACCTAGTTCTTATATTTCTTTGCAGAAACGTTTTGCTTGGAGTTACACCAGTGGTACAGTGTGGAATATTACGCGCTTGTATGAGGAAATTTGTTAGCGCTACTTCAGAAGTAAGACCTTGCGTTATGCTAGCCTTCATACTTCGTTTTAAACTACATACTAGGTTTTCTGCTGCACCGTTTCGCATTGGCATGTAGGGGACTGACGTGACATGCTGTATGCCACATTCTAGTAAATAATTCTCAAATTCAGAACTAGTTAAATGCGGGCCATTATCGCTGACAAGAACTTTGGTGTAGCCATACGTAGCGAATAAATCGCGTAAAATACGAATGACAGCTACACTAAGTCTTCATTTCGTACACGAAGGGGAACTTCGAGTGGGCATCAATAATAACCATATACATTTTACCAAAAAAAACGGGCCACAAAAATCCAGGTGTATGCGAGACCAAGGCTTCGCAGGCCTCTACCACACATGCGTTTTAGGCGTAGCAATAACATCACGGTCAACTTGACATGGCATGCATTTATTTACCAGTTTCTCTAGTGCACTATCAATTTGTGCACTAAACACGCGAGCGAGCAAGAGCTTTTATCCTAACTATGCCACAATGGCCTAGATGTAGCTCCTCAAGCACTTGTGGACGCAAAACTTCAGGAATTATTAAACGATATCCCCAAAACAAGGCGTTACCAACAACAGATAACTCAGTCCTACGATTAAAATAGGGTTTTAATTCTGCACTTTCAATTTTGTCCGGCCAACCGTCAACTGTATAACGATAAACTGTTGCCAGCAATTTATCTTTCAGCGTTAATCGCTCAAGTTGGTCAGCCAAAATGGGAAGTGTTTCAATTGTTTGTAAATTCATAACCCTCCAACCAGGATTCGCTTGCTTGGACGGGGGATCATAAGGCGTTGGCATTCTCGATAAGAAATCGCTGTCAAATTAAGTCTACCTGGGATGTACTGAAGCTCGAAGTCATACCCATTTAGAAAGAGAGCCCACCGCTGAATACGTGCGGCGGCCATGGCTGGGATAGACACCTTGATCCCGAACACCCAAAGCAAAGCCTGTTGATCAGTCTGCAAAATGTACCTTCTTCCAAACAAATACTGATGAAAGCGTTTGACCCCGAACACTATCGAAAGTGCCTCCCGGTCGAAATGAGCATAGGAACGTTCAGCCTTACTCAAAGACCGAGAAACAAAAGTGGCCTATCCTACGAAATGTATGAACGATCGACGCTCCTACCCCTACGGGACTGGCGTCACAAACGAGCTTAATAGGTAACTTTGGGTCAGTGCACCAGCACTTTAGAATTTAGAAACGCTGCCTTAGCTTTTTGGACTGAACTTGAACACACACTACTCCATTTCCAGGCGTTCTTTGGAGACAATAATTGGTTTAATGGAGCCAATATGGTCGCCAGATGTGGAACAAATTTGCCATATTGGTTCATAAAGCCTAAATATGACTTTAATTCTTGAATGTTACGAGGTTCTGGTGCGAGCTTAATAGTGTCCAAAACTTCAGGCAAATTAGAAACACCATTTCGATCCAATTGAAATCCCAGATATTTAATCATTCCTCTAGAGAGTTGGCATTTTGCTTTCTTAAGTTTCAACCCGCTTTCCTGCAAAGCTTCTAAGACTTGGAAGAAAGTTACATCGTGCTCCTTTCCCTTCCCAGTGGCCAGAATATCGTCCACAAACGGATCAGCCCTAGGTATCTCCCTAAGTACATATTCCATTCGCTTTTGGAAGATTCCAGGAGAACTAGCTAACCCAAACGGGAGTTTCTGAAACTGAAATAGGCCTTTGCACGTGTTAATTGTCAATGGTGCTTTAGCCTCGTCATCTAATTCTACCTGCAGGAAAGCATCCGAAAGATCGATAATCGAAAATGTGTCACAACCTGCTAGTTTTGAAAATAAATCTTCCGCTCTCGGCACGGGATGATATTCTATATCTAGTTGTGGATTGACTGTGCCCAAATAATCCCCTACAATACGAACGTCACCGTTCAGCTTGAACACAAGCACAACGGGGGTCGCCCAGGCACAACAATTCAACGGTTTTAGGACACCCTCCCGGACCAAACGGTCGATTTCCGCCTCGACTTTCCCCCTGACAGCCAAGGGTACAGGTCGAGCCTTGCAGTATTTAGGAACTGCATCCGGTTTGAATTTAATCTTTGCTTTAAAGTCCTTAAGTTTTCCTAAGCCTGGTGAAAATAGCTTTGGAAAAAGTTGAAATACCTCCTCATCAGAGAGAAAATTAATATCTTCTGTTAAATCCTCTGAAAATTCCAAATCATGTACTGGCTCAGCATAAAATCGATTACGTCCAAACGAAACCTATGCATCCGGCTACGCCCCAATAAGGCTGGCTGTTCACCAGGGCTTACCACTGCAAACAAAACTTCAGTTTTCCCGTTATATCAACGTTCAGCTTAATAGCACCTAATGGCTTAAAAATGGCGCCGCCATAGGCCTTCAAAGTAATTCTTGTCGGTATAAGCTTAAGATCACTGAAATAATGTGTTAGCCAACTAGCTGGAATCAAGGTTGAGTCTGATCCAGAATCAACTTCAAATGGAAGTTCATGTCCATTTAACTGGCAATGAACTACCCATTTTGCACTGAGCACATCTGTAGTAACCGAATAAATTTCATCAGAGTCAGGGCTCTCATCACCTTCACTGCATTCAGGACAGTCCGAGTCGGAATTAGACGACTCTTCAACATGATGTGCTTTTTTACTTGAATATTTATGATATTTCTTTTTACCAGCAGTCTGCACCTTTTGGGGTTTATGAGAAAGTGGGGTTTCTGCAGGCTTGCGAACCTGCAGACATGACTTAAATGTCCCAAATTCCCACAGGCTGAGCACTTATGCTTTTTATACCTGCAGACGGCTTTCACGTGATTTTCTCGACCACAACAGAAGCACGTAATAGCATTGTTGTTAAACCTTTTACCTTCACCTTTAAAAGGACGTTTATTTTATACTGAATGCGTTGACGACCCCTGAAACTGAATTACATTCTTTTCTGCGAGTTCTTGAGAGAGCGCAAACTTACAAGCAGAGTCAAATGTCACCGTAGCTGGATCCAGCGCCAAAAGAGCCTTAAGTATCTCGGGATTAAAAATTCCGGCCACAAAACGATCCCTCAGCATTGTCTCCAGCTTGGTTCCATCTTTTGAACCATAATTACAGTGGAGGGTGAGCCGCTTTAACTCTGTAATATAATCCGAAATTGACTCACCTGAAGCCTGCCCCCTCTTTTGAAATGTTACTCGTTCACACAGATAATTTGGAGTAGAACTAAAGTAACCTGTCAATAGAGTGTTTATCTCAATAAGAGTTCTAGTTTTAGGTGCACTGGGTGCACACAAGTTGCGGAGCAACCCGTACGTTTTAGCACCAATACTTGTTAGCAATAAAGCTACTTGTTTGTCGTCAGGTGCTTCGTACGCAGAAAAATGTAATTCAACACGCTCGAAGTACACTGGCCAAGTTTCAAGACTTGCGTCAAATTCCTCAAACTTCCTACTTGGAACAGTCGGTGCCATGGTTACTGTAATAGCAGGAACCGGAAGCGTCGGCGTTTAAACTCAACTTAACTTTATTAAATCAAGTGCGTAAGGAAACGCTCACAAATTCTAAATTCTTAAATTCCAGAAATCAGTTCAGGCTTTGTTGCACCGAGCAACAGGAAAAAGACTAGACTGAGTAACTAGCTAAATTAAAGGAGCTGACCAATTTGCATGCATTCAAACGGTCTCACCCCACTTAAATATTAACTAGGCCTATTAAATTTAAAGAATTTAATCACTTTTAAAGTTACCAGCTCTTGCTTGTTCACACTGCAATTTACACATCAAGGAATACTCAAGTCCTTGTGTGACCAGCCAGGTCACTCTTAATTATTGTCGCAAATAGTAATTAATAAATAAACCTGTTCAAACTTGTTTAATAAATCAAACCGGTCCCCCCCCCCCAGCGGCAACGCCTGAGATCACACATATGGGGACTCTGTCACAAGTTCAGCTTGACTAGCACTAAAATTTGCGTTGCTACCCCTTTAAATTAAAAAATGATAAGGCAAAAATAGCAAGCTTTAAAATACTACATGTATTACACTTCGACTAGTCGACTAAGCCAAGCAGTATTGTAATTAATTATACGTACGCTACTCCGTATAACCTCACCATACCCCAACCACTAGATGGTAACATTTTCTAGGTTTACAAGTTTCTACACAAACCAGGCTTAATTTTAATTTGCAGTATAACAATTTTAAACAAACTGTATATATAACTTCCACCAATAAGACTCAATTAGCCTAGGAATTTCACCAAGTTTTTTCTCTCACTGTAGCTTTTAACACAAGCCAACAACATCGTTTGAAACTCATTTAGTTTTTAAACCTTTTTGAATTAATTTAACTTCACCCTTATTAACAAGTTAAACCTTAATACACTTTTAACGTTTTTAAACACAAACGTTCTGCATTTAAGCAATGGAATTTCAAATTAAACCTTCTAACCTAAATCGCATTTAAGCACTAGGAAATTCTAACGTTTTAAACACAACGTTACACATGAGCTGCTCGTTTAAATCTAATTCAAACTAGCCTAACAAATCTCCTCATACCAAGCTTATTCCCACGCACCAGCTCCTGTGCCAGCACGACTAAACTTGAATGAAGAAACCTTAGTCCTCCGCCTTTCCGAAGAACTGTTCAAATCTGACCTGTATCCAGTGTAGAATTGCGCACTTTTAGTCCTCAAACTCCCGGGCTGCAGTCTCTGCCTTCGAAGACGTCAAATGGCGTGTCGTTACAAGGAGTTGCAGAATCCGCTGCAAAGATTCCAACTCTTAAACCTGTAACAGCTCTTCATAGCTCAGCATACAAGGTGAAACGTTTTTCGTTACTCATTAGGCTTCGTTGACTTTAAAATTTAAACGCTTACGTTTACACGTTTCAATGCCCATGACCATACCTTCGTAAGCGCTGGTAATGGCCAAAACGTGGGGCATGAAACTGGTTTCAAACTTTTAAAATTAACTTAAAAGAATCCCATCCTGTCGCCAATGTGGTGAACCGGGTTCGGTTCTAAGTGAGACCCAACTCAAGCTTGGTTAACGTGAGAGCAGCTGCCGCGTGAGGGCAGTACATCCCTATTTATTACCTTGTATTGCACACTCATTGGTTAGTTACAGGTGATACACACAGCAAACCTGTGTGTGTTAATACAACTGACTACACTGAATAGTAGTGCCTGTAACCAGACACTACAAATGGTACCACGTATCATCCTTCCCTTCCCAGAATTAGGGAACAGACGATACAAATATATACAAATCCTAAAGGGCAAGTAGAGTAGAAAAATCGCAACATTTTAAAACAAGAGTTGGCGTTTTGCCCCAGGCGAACCTTCAACCTCGCATTACCATCGTCATGATGCACTTGTGATCTGCAAATAAAACAGATCTTAAATTAAACCTCACACCCCTCAACTTCCTAGGCCATAAAGAAATTGGCATTTTACAAAAGTCTAGGAAAGAAAACTCGAACGACAGCTAGCCTTGCAGGAAAATAGAAATCGAGGCGGTTCAGTATCCTATCACCAACAACAAACCTAAAACATAACGAATAGACTTACCACCGTAATAGTTTCCACGAACATCCGAGATTAAAATTATCGGCTTCGTGCCTGATAAAGACTGATGGTGTTGTGCCTGCTGAACCGAGTTTCGTTTTGTCGTTCCTAGTGAACTTTTTCTAGTCATTTACTCGATGAAATTTGTTCGCTATGAATTCTGAATCAGAATTTGCATCTCTCATAGACTGTGGGGTTTTACACCTTGAAGGTTTTCGATTTTTAGCTTTTGTACACATTTATTCTTTCGTTGCTATGCTTAGTGAGTTTTTCTAGCCTAATTTCTAGGTAAAATTTTCTCACTATTGCATTACGGAAAAAATAACTGCTACTAATTTTATTTACGGGTGAAAATCTGCTTATGAGATCCAGATTTCTACGTGTCTTGTACAGTTATGGCCTAGTGCCTGGCAAAGTTTTCATTTCGCATTATGTGCTCAGTGTGTTATAACTTGACGAGGGTTTGTTGTTATGCCTGACGAAGTGAAATCGAGGTATTCCGAAATGGAAGGTTTGTCGGAATCTAAGCCTAATATCTGATTTAAACCTCAAAGGTGGAGTAAAACTAGCTCCTAACGGGAATTTCGTATGTTAGCTGGCCTGCCTAATAACGCGGCTGTGTGCCTACTAAAATGTTAATGCTGCTCGGACAATGAAAATTGCCTACCAAAAATTCAAGATTTTTGTCAACGTGCTCGCTGAACCAAACTTTGCTTTGCGTTTTTCTGGGCTGCTACAGGTACTATACTTAACCAGTTTTCGCCCTATTCCTTTTTATTTATTATGCATACTACATTTTTCTAGCCTATTTCAGGTGAAATGTTTGCTACGTATTTATAAAAGCGGAATTCCGAGAATTTGTTTCATATGATGCCTGCCTGTTTAAAATTTTACTTTATACATTTACAGAAATTATCTGGCGTGCCTCATAAATCCTAGCTCTGCACCTAAATGTGTCTGTGTTCCTAATTGAACGAGGACTAACTTCAAATTGTTCGAACTTAATGCTCTGAGTGAACCTTTTTTGTTATAAATAATGAAAATCCTTCGCTAGCCTAACAAAATGGGATCGATTTAAAATTCTCTTTATGAGACGGTAATACCTGGTTTGATTTTATGCTAACTGCTTTTAGCTTGGAACGAGGAGGAAGACATGCTCCGCTTGTTATTGGCTATTTTTATATTGGTTTATCTAAATTATGGCCTCCTGCCATTCGACGTTGTTTGCTCGCTTTTACTTTTACGTGTGCAATGTGCCTATTATGTGGCCCTGTGTCTAAGGGGAAAATGCTTTTAGCCTTAAAATTTTATGAAGTTTATGACTTCCGGTTTTGTGTTTGATTTAATGGCTTTATGCTTGATAATTTCTTATCGCTGTGCTATCGCTGTGCTGTCGCTGTGCTAAGCGCTGGATTAGTTTACCTGTTGAACATTGTCCGGAAAATATTTCACCTATAAAGAGACGACACGGGGAGGAGGCTCGAGTCCGGGTCATTCCCCGAAACCTCCTCTAAGGCCAGGAATGCATCCTCCTCGGCAACAGCCACGGGACCTAGAGCAGGGACCGGCTCCTCTTCTTCAACCAAGAGCCAGCAGGGCAATGGCAGCGGCGACAAGGCCCGGCTCAGTTCCGGACTGGCAGGTGGGCTCTGAAATAAAAAAGACAAAGGAAATTTCGCAGTTTGCTTAGGAAATCAGTAAAAACAAAAGTAAAATTACTAAAACAAGGAAATAAGCTAAACTAAGCTTCGTAATAGGTAGGAAGGCACAAGCACAACCTCCGAAAACCCTTACGATTCTTATTAACAAATTCGAAAAGTAACGGATATTCTGGAGTTTTCCGCCAGAAAATTCGAAAATTGCACATTTTACAGCAATATACTGAAGTAGCTGAAATGGCTAGCATAACCTTTAAAAGAAAATTTACGTAAATTAAAAACAAGGAAAATGCCTAGCACGATAGTAAAACGTAAAAACTACATAAGTTCTTCATTCCAGGCAGGATCTCGAAAGATAAGAACATTAAGTTTTAGCTTACAAATCTCAAGTAGAATCATTTCGATTCCAGCAAATATAAAAATAGCAAAACTCTGTCTATTAGCAGAGTAGCCTAAAGCATAAGATTCCACGATTTCAGTCATAGGTAGAAGCAATGGAAAATTTAGTTCCTCAAAATTCGAATGAATCTTTTGCGTTTCCAGCAGTACGTAGATACTATGAAGAAACTAAAAGCTTAAAACGCAGTTCAAAAATATGAGCCATGCCTAGGGCACAATAGAAATTCACGCAGTCTCAAAACTCGTTACTCGCATAGTTAGCTACAATTTTAACACGTAACAATAAAACACCAAACAAAAAAAAATATATATATATTAAAAAGAACATTTTGGAGATATCTTCTTCCGGTGCGCAGGAGCCTGCTTGCATGTCCCTACTGCGCATGTGCGTGGCAGTACTCCCTTATAAAAGCCACAGCGTGGCTGCTATCGGCATTCATTTTACTCTCAATATGTGAGGCTTGACTCGAGAGGGGAGGCAGGGCGGGAGTGGGTTAAGTATGTTTTAGGCACAAAGAAACCATTTTTAGCCGGCCTGACTGGGGGCCGGCAAAATGTTCTTTCTTTGTTGCCAAAACATCCTAACCTGATAATTTAGCATTATCAGTAGACCTCGTCAAGTTTGGTGGCAGGCACCGTCCTGACGAGCGCCCCGGGGTGCAAGCAGGCGTTCCCCCAAAAAATTTTTGTCTGGAAGAGAAAAAATTGCACTTTATTCAGAACAGGTGAGAACAGGAATTTGGATCTCTTTCGTAGAGTTTGGTGGCCCTGAAAAAGGGCCGTTGTAATGGGTCTTGCTTCCTTTATGGATGGCTTGCTTCTGTGTTCTGAGTGATTAATGGGGGGTTGACCACAGTTCTGGCTGCGATGATTGTTCCCAGCCGGTGTAGTCCTGATTCTTCTCTTGACATGTCCCTCAGGTAATGGGAGGTGAAGGTTGATTGATGGCGCCATGATGCGCTGCTAGAATTTCTTCTAATGGAATAGTGGAATAGTGGCCCATGAAATGGAGACAGCTCTTAGTTCGTGAGCCGTCACTCTCATGCACTCATTCGGGGTTTTCTCATATGCTGCCTCGATTGTTTTCTTAATCCATCTTCATACCATGGCTGCTGATGTTTCGCCAGATTAGAGATCAACTGGAAGAAAAAGTTGGTTTCTTCCTCGTCGGATGTCCTCGTGGCGTGTCCGGGCTAGGTAGGAGCGTAGAGCTCTGACTGGACACAAGAGGCGTTCAGGTTCGTTTCCTACTAGGGCGGATAGAGCTGGAAAAGTGATTGGTTTTGGGGGTTCCGAAGGATTTTGTGTTTTGGCTCCGATTGTTGATCTTGGATATAGAGTGACAGAGGAGAAGTTGGGGCCGAAGATGCAGTATGCTGAGTCTGCTGAGAGGGCTTGAATTTCAGAACACCGAAGGCTGGCTGCTAGAGTGACGAGAAAAACCGTCTTGCGGGTGATGAGATGAAGAGAGGTGTCCTGTAGAGGTTCGTATGGTTCACCTATTAGGGACTGGAGGACGAGTGAAAGGTCCCAGTCTGTTATCAACCTTCTGGTAGTGGGTCTTTCGTTTTCTTATGAACGTAGAAGGGCTGAGATTCGGTAGTCGTCAAGTAGGTTAGTGTTGTTGGCGGCATTGAAGACGGTGTTTAAAGCAGATATATAGACCAGGATTGTAGAGCCTTTGAGTTTGTCGATGTTGAACAAATCTCTGAAGAAGGTTTAGAAGGGCGGGAAGAGGTGGGTTGATAGGATTACCTTGTTTTGTGATACACCAACGAATCCATTTAGACCAGTGGCTGTCGTACATCTGGTTAGTGGAATCCCTGGTTGCCTTTGAGGCGATGCGTTCGGCCTCTTCTCGATGAATTCCAGCCTTTTTGAGGAGTTTGATGATAGTAGCCACCCGTGTAAGTTGTGGTTTGGTACATTCGGGTGTAGTTTTGTTCCTTTCTGTTGGGATTGAAGATCTGGTTGAGGAGGTAGACATCTCGGAGTGTCGACTAGAAGGTCTAGAAGGAGCGGGAACTACGCTGCTGATGGCCAAAGGGGGCTATGAGCAGGAACAAGCTCTGGCTTTCCTGGATTTTTTGAAGAACTTGTGGAAGGAGCTTGAAGGGCGGGAAGAGGCAGGTGTATAGGTTGTGCCACGGGACCGTCAGGGCGTCTACTGCTACTCATGTTTCGTCCGGAATGGGGCTTATGTAATGGGGAAATCTTGCATTGTGCCTCGTGGCGAACAGGTCTATCATTGGGGTGCCCCAAATGGTGAAGAGAGATTCGCAAATGGATTTTTTGAGGCACCATTCGCCCGTCGGTGGTTTCTGATGTGACAGAGTCGGCAATTACATTCCTGTTGCCTGGGATGTGGAGAGGAAGAGGGTGATGTTGTGGGGTATGCAGAGGTTGAAAATTTCTGACGTTAGGCTGTGGAGAGATCTGGATTTTGTTCCACCTTCTATCCTTATGTGCGCTAATGCCGTCGTGTTGTCGGACTGGACTTGTATTGTCTTGTTTCTGATCTTTGGGAGGAAATGTTGTAGGGCGAGTAGGATCGCTTGAAGTTCGAGGGAGTTGATGTGGTCCATGCAGGTTGGAGGCCAAAGGCCTGAGACTTCCTGTGTGCCAAGGTGGGCACCCCAGCCGGTTCTCGAAGCGTCTGTGAAGATGAGTAGCTCGGGTTGGGGCTCGTGAAGAGGCTGTATCTTCGTGAGGTTGGTGACATCTGACCACCAAAGGTGGGAGTCCAGAAGGAAATCAGGACTGAAAGAGATTTGTTTGTCCGGGAAGGTCCTGATTGATTGCCTGGTTGTCAATGCGGTGGTGGTGAAGTGGTCTTACCATCCATCAGCCGTAAGGGACGACGTTCGCCATTGCGTCCATCTTCCCGATGAGGGAGTTTAGGTCCCGAGGAGAAAAACTTGTTTTCGACCGAAAGAGGCGGGCGTGGAGAAGGAGGTCTTCTATTCGTTCCAGGGAGCGGGCAATTCTTTCTGTGTGGAGGTCGAAAGAAGCTCCCAAGAAAGTGAAGACTTGTGCTGGTGGTAGGCGAGATTTTGAGTAGTTCACCCCGAAGCCTAGTCGGTTCAGCAGGGAGATGGTCTTGTCTTTGTTTCGTTTCAGTGTAAGAGGATCCAGATTGTTCAGGGCCCAATCGTCCAGGTAGGCGTTGGCCTGAATTTCGTTCTGGTGAAGGTTTGCCAATATTAGTTTGAGAACTGTTGTGAAAATTCTGGGGGCTGCATTCAGGCTGAAGGGAAGACAGCGGAATTCGTAGACCCTTTGGTTGTAGATGAACCAAAAGAGGTGTGTGACAGCTGGGTGGAGTGGGACATGCAGGTAAGCGTCTTCCAGGTCGATCGTGACTGTCCAGTCGTTTCATTTGAACGATAGATGGATGGATTCGAGAGTTTCCATCTTGAAATGACTGTTTCGGATGTATCTATTGAGGGGTTTCATGTTGAATATCAGACAAGAGCCTCCTGACTTCTTTGGTCGGGTAAAGATTGAGCTGTAAAAGCCTGGGCCTGGCTTGCGGCATTACCTTATAGCGTCTTTCCGGAGGAGTTCTGAAACTTCTAACGAAATAATCAGCTTTTTTGGCGTCGAAAGCTCCTATGGCGGAGTTGGAAGGAGTGGTGGTTTCGACAGGAATTCCGGACGAAAGCCGTGTTCGATGATGTAAAGTACTTCTGGGTTCGATGTTAGTTGTAGCCATGCTGGCAGAAAGTGGCGTAATCTAGCACCGACTGGAAGGCAGGATGGGCGAGAGGCGTCATTGTTGGGTTTTGCGAAGGCCACTTCTGCCCCCTGGGGATGAGTGGCGGCTCGCTTCTGCTGGTTACGTTGGCCGGGGCAGGAGCGAGGCTGGTCCGTCCGAAAGGGCTGCGCATTTCTCGGCTGAAATCGGGAATCGTTGGGCCGGGAGGAAGAGGTTGGCGTCTTGTTCCAGTCGTCCGAAGGGGGACTGGGATTAGGAGGTCTGTTCTTCTGAAAGGGACGAGAGGCCAAAGAGCCTTGTTTCAGCAGTTTAGGTTTCCTAGAGGTGTCCAGGTGTGGGGCGAGAGTCGGGACAAGTCCTCGAAAAAGCGTGTCTGATTCATGGATCGGCTGGTTGCGGAGTCAGTGCATCGTGGAGACGTTCAGGTTGTTGGCGGACAAAAGGGCGATGTCTCGGTGGAGAAGCGTGTTATTGAAGAGGGCCCTGGAAGGAGCGGTGGTTTCGACAGGAATTCCGGACGAAAGCCGTGTTCGATGATGAAAAGTACTTCTGGGTTCAATGTTAGTTGTAACCATGCTGGCAGAAAGTGGCGTAATCTTGCACCGACTGGAAGGCAGGATGGGCGAGAGATGTTATTGTTGGGTTTTGCGAAGGCCACCTCTGCCCCCTGGGGACGAGTGGCGGCTTGCTTCTGCTGGTTACGTTGGCCGGGGCGGGAGCGAGGCTGGTTGGTCCGAAAAGGCTGCGCATTTCTCGGCTGAAAGCAGGAATCGTTGGGCCGGGAGGAAGAGGCTGGCGTCTTGTTCCAGTCGTCTGAAGGGGGACGGGGATTGGGAGGTCTGTTCTTCTGAAAGGGACGAGAGGCCAAAGAGCCTTGTTTCAGCAGTTTAGGCTTCCTAGAGATGCGTTGAATGGTTGAATGCGTTGAATGGCCTGAATGGTCTCCCCCTCACTAACTTTTTGAAAAGGAGGCATTAGCCAACCTACTACTGTTTTTGGGACTGGTGTTAGTGGCTACACAGCCCTTCCATTTTCCCTCCACCTTCTGTGGAAAACTCTATTATTATTATTATTATTATGTCCAGGTGTGGGGCGAGAGTCGGGGTAAGTCCTCGAAAAAGCGTGTCTGATTCATGGATCGGGTGGTTGCGAGTCGGTGCATCGTGGAGACTTTCAGGTTGTTGGCGGACGAAAGAGAGATGTCTCAGAGGAGAAGCGTGTTATTGAAGAGGGCCCTGGTGGCCCAGTTGATGGAGTAGTAAGTGGCGAAGCTCACCTTTTGAAATAGTTGCGTGATGAGGGACGTAAGATTGCGGATTTCCTCGGGACTTGCGTCCGATGATAACTTCTCGCACAAGGCGTTGACTGCCGTATTAAGGACGTCCGCTTGTGAGGCAGCGCGAAGACTCAGCCGAAGGCACTTGTCATTTTCGTATAGGACGAAATTCGGGGTGTCAGCTTTCCTAGGGATTGACAGAGCGGTGCCGAAGTCCATCTTGAGTTCGCTGCCTAAAAATTCGCATTCTGGGTACGTTGCGAAGTTGTTGGGGTTCGTAGCGCCATCGCCTAGCGGGCGAAAAAAGCTGCTTTCACAGCCCAGGCGAGGTGGTGGTGGTTCCTTGTCGAGGACGAGGGGATCGCCTTTTCCGAGCAGGAAGCCTTCATTCAGAAGGAGGCAAGTCAACAGCGTGGTGGATTGTCCCAGAAGGTTGCGGGGTTTGGTGTCTTTGTCCCTAACGACAAAGCCGAAACCAGTTTTCAGCCCACGGTTGATCACGGGAGTGTCAGCCGACTGCGAGGGCTTGAAGAGGAAACAGTCGGGCACGTTTTCTTCGACTGTTTTCAGAAACTAGGCCAGCGGGAGAGATTGATCCTCAGTGGCATCATCTGGGAAGTGGATTTTCCTGCCGGACGAAAGTGGGACGACTGGTGGCAGGGTTCCGGCATTAGCCGATGGGTCGGCTGCAGGAGAGATTCCCGGACGAGAGGGCGAGGTTGACTTTCGCTTCTTTTGTGTGGCAGTGGGAGCCGCAGAGCCTCGTTTGTGGGAGCCGTGGCTGGAGATCGAAGGGATCCAGTCTTGCGTCCGGGCATATTGGGCAGAGGAAGTGCAAGAAGGTGGCGGCATAGGTTTGTCTTGCATCTTTCAGACTGTGTCATGAACGATGTCACGAACTTCGCTACGGGAGACGCTTCGGCCTTCCCTGGAAGAATTAGATGACAGGTCCAAAGGAGAATTGCGGGCTGGCGAACGGAAAGCCGCCGTGGCCTGAAGAAGGGACTTCTTGGCTTCACGGTAGATGACTTTTGCCCGTTGAAAGTCAGCTTGTAGGGCCGAGAGATCCATTGGTTCGGCTGGTGGGGTGCACTGGCCAGGTTGTAGGGGAGAGTCCGAGAAGACGTCAACACCTGTAGGCGGCGCTTGGATGAAAGAGGCAGCAGAGATCGGGCTGACGGCGGCGAGGTCGAAGGCGGAGATCCAGCGGTTGCCGAGGGTGAAAGTAGAGACTTGCGTACGAAGGAGAGCATGAGAGGGCGCGGCGAGCGAAGCTGGAGCTTCGGCAGCGGCGGCCGTATTGGGTAGAATCCAAATTTCCGTGCGAAAGCTGGGGAACTCAGCGCGAGGTGGCGTGTAGACACCTCTGGAGGAAAATAAATGCCGATAGCAGCCACACTGTAGCTTTTATAAGAGAATACTGCCACGCACATGCGCAGTAGGGACATGCAAGCAGGCGTCTGCATACCGGAAGAAGAAATCTCCAGAGAAACATCCCATTCGAGGAATGTAATGCTAAATTATCAGGTTAAGATGTTTTGGCAACAAAGAAAGGCTATGTTCAAAAGGCTAGTTTAGCCACTAACCATACCAAACGAATCGAGAAAACGAAACCGACATCTGTAAAATGTATAGCCTACGCACAGACCTAATAAGTCCAAAAAGTAACTACTCATAAAAAAATTTCGATAGGAATCGTTTTCAATTCAGTTGACACTAAGACAGCTAACTCCATCAGTTAAGACGTTTAGCCTAAACAAAATCAATGACTTTAGACACAGTTTAGAAACAAGAAAAAATTGAATTTCCTCTGAAAGTCTCGAACGAATCTTCATGAGTCTTCATTAGTACTATAATTACGAAAAATAAAAAGCATAAAGCTTAGACTCAGTTAAATAGCAATAAAACAGCGCCTACAGCACAACAAACAGAAACTCTGAATAAGGAGAAAACTCTATATAAAATTCGTCACTGGTACAATCTTGTCATGATATAAAAACGTATAAAATTTCCGCTAAAACTCTAAATACAATAAAGGCAATAAAGCTAAAATAAGTTATAACCGTTACCCGAACACAAGCTAATTAGCTCCAATCCGACTAGTCCCAATAAAGCAGTATGGTTTGCGGCTCTTTCCAAAATTCTTAGTAACTTAAAATTGAATACACACAAAAAAAGAGGAGGGACCGATAGTTCAAACTAGCATAGATGAAGCACCCATTAGTAGGCTACATAACTCGAAAAGGCACACAGCCAACTATACCAAAAAAAAATTCCGAAAAAGCTTATAATTGGCATAAAATATAACCTTAAATTGTTGATCATGTAACAGCAACTAGGCTTTAAAAACATCTCAGCAATAGGCTAAACCAAAACCAAAACTAAAGGTCAATAGTCCACGCTTAACCGTAACAATGGCACACAACACGTGGCGACCAAATCAGGTTCCCGATTCCCAACAAAGGAATGCAAACCAAAATTATGCGTGAAAACTAACTAAAAGAATTACCGCATCTAAAACAATAGCCAGCGTTAAAATACTGTGGCAGACCTCAGTTTAGTCTGAAACGTTAGGATTTTTCAGCGAAAAACAGTACAAGCATAGCTAACGTTCAAACGAAGGAAATAATTTCCCGATCCCATATGGCCGAAATTTTCAAATAGAAAAATTTGAAGCACCGAAATTACTTTGAAAAGTGTTTTAACATTAAGCTACAAGGGCTCCACAACCGAAAATAGTATGTTAATAGACAAAGGAACAATGGCGCATAGGAAGAGGAGACCGAAGGAGAGCATGTAACTAATACGGCGATATCAGCTAAAATCACGGCACATACGTTACAAGACGTTAAAAGCACCTAAAACGCCCGTAGGAAGTAGCAAAACCGATAAGGTGAAAGGTTCAGATAGGCTTCTAAGCATTCAGTTACCACATTGCACGAAGAAAAATTAAGATTGCCGGACGAACAAAACTACTGAAATTTCACTAGGCTATAGATTTCAAAGCAATTACGCACATTTAAAAAAAGGGGGTACGAAAACAATAGACATGGCACAGCTTTAGCTAGCAGACAAAAAAAACAGCCACGCAATAGGCTGAAACACCCCCCCCCCCTCCGTTAAGGGCGCGAAAAAAAGTCATTATAACACGTACGAATTCAAAAAAACGAATTGTAGGTTACGGCTACAAAACGTTAACCAACTAAGGTTCAAACGATAGCAAGTGATAGCACTCCATAACTTTAAAACACGAATAGGCCTATGCCGAAAAAAATTTCACCCGAAACGGTCACACCTTGTTAACGAAGGAAAAGCGGTTTACGGCATATTTTACCTGAAATTTTAGCAAAAACTAAACTAGGAAACAATAAGGAACGAATTATTCGATCCTTCATGACTATAATATCCATTATGGAACCGTGCTATAGACAAAAGGCCGTAGGCCATTAGTACTAGTATTTTAGAAAAAATTGAGAAAATCGCTAATTTCAGCATAAATTCACCCGATCTACAACCGCACCAATAATAACCTTACGTACTAAAATTAAAACAATACGCAGCACCATAACCAACGGCATAGAACGATGGTAACAACCTAAAAACTACTAAAATGCAACACGTGGCAACTGAAGCTTCCAGATTCGAACAAAGAAACACAATTGCGTCATTATGCAAATAAGCATAAAAAGGCTTTACAGCAGTTAATAGTCCAATCAAAATAGGACTTAAGGTGGAATTAAATTCCAAAGTTTTGAAACTTTGTAAGCTTGTTCGGGGAAGTCTAGCAATGACTATATCAAAAGTCCTGATGATTTGGAGGTGAGCTGGCTTCGCTAGACCATAAAATATCCCAAAATAGGAGACTTTTTATTAGTTTTCCGTTAATATCTCGTAATCTGTGGGTCCTGCCAAAAAATGTTCCCTACAATATTTAAAGAGGACGAAATTTACCACAAAAAATTATTCTCTTCATTTTTTCTCTAGCACAGGTAGTTTACGAGATATCTGAGTTCGAAAAATGAGAAATCTTTGAAATTGACACTGTACGTGGTGCACATAGATCAGGTGAACACACCCTAACCTCATTTAAGTTATTACACGATCATGTAACATCAAACACTTATTTACCACTATACATATTTACTACATATGCAGTTACTACATCAGGTTACTACATATAACATCACATCGTAACATCAAACCACATCGAGGTCAATGTCCTCCTCCTGAAGGTATCGTCCTCAACAGTTGGTGTCAGACTATTCAAACAGTCATCATGGCAGTTGTGGCAGATAGCAGTGCAACTCGTGCTTATTTTCCTGCACCTACACTTGTTTCCACAACATCTCGTGCATCTGAAAAATATGAAGTTGAGACAGCCTCAGGGGGTACAGAATTTTTGATTCCGTAGGCACAAGATTGCCATTCTGCCTAGGCTCCCAACCCCAAAGTGCAGCTAGCTGGTAACTCATTACCCATCCATAGTGTTGCAGTTGGTGGAATACACGAAAGGAACGTTGCATAGCTGCCCCTTATGTGGGAGGGAGAGATAGTAGCTCCGACTCCATATTGGTGAAAGACTTTGTGAGGTCATGGTGCCTAACCAAGTTGAGCAACGTTGTGGCAGGAGCTCTATATATAGAGCAAAGAAAAAAACTGTGATCTGCCTCCGCTACCTGTTGATACTTGGAAGTTGAGTGGTTGGACACATCTGCTACTCAGCGTAATGCCTCACGTTGTAACAGCAGTTTGTAACCTGCTACTTTCTGCGTCCTAAAGGAAGCTTGTCTTGTCGCACCCTGTGAATGCATGAGGAAATAGTATGACATCTTTCAGGCCCTTCCGTTGTGTTGGGTTGAAGAAATTACATGTGTTCCTACCTTTCTACGACCTGGCTTGTAGAAGAATATATATTTCGGTTTTTAGCTCTAAGAGCTGTGAAAAGAAATATAGATCTACTTCTTCTCCAACAATGGCTACATTGTCCAGTCACTCGCTTTGGCAGTGACGCTCCTGACAATTATAGTGTCAGCATCATTAGGTCTTTGAAGGCATTGCACTCCTCTGTCATTTAGTTGGAGGAAAGCATCTTGATCAGCCTGGCCTTATGTTTGTTAGATTGAAACTGATGAAGCGGATGCAAGACACAGATTTTTCTTGAATCTGTAGAGAGCTCCTCCTACTAAACGTCCCTTAACTTGCATAGGTGACATGCCACTCTAGATGGAAAATGAGCTACCAGCTGCACTTTGGGACTGGGAGAGTAGGCAGAATGGCAATCTAGTGCCTGCTGCAACCAAAGATGCTGTTGCCTCAAAAGCTGTCCTCAACCTCATATTTAGCAGTTGCACCACAGGTTGTGGAAACAAGTGTGGGTGCAGGAAAATGAGCGTGAGTTGCACTGCTATCTGCCACAACTGCCATGGTGACTGTTTGAATAGCCTGACACCAACCTGTTAAGGACGATAACCTTCAGGAGGAGGACGTTGTGATGTCCTAGGCGGGGACACACCTTAGCCCAGCGTGGGCACCAATGGTAATAAACACACGGACTACCAGAGTGTAGGCTACAGCTGATAAGACAGCGAACTTCCTGTTTACTTCTCTTTAAATACAATTATAACAGGAAGTCATGTGATGCAACTTAATACAATGTATAATTATAGAAGAGCCTATTAGTAGTTAAAGGGGTATCTTGGTAGGGTTAACATATTGACATGAAATTGATGGCTGCCATTGTGGAGCACACAAGTGACGACTCCACAGACGTTGACTTCGACTTGATTTGATGTTATTGTATATGCTTTTATGTTACGATTTGATGTTACGATTTGATGTTATACGCAGTAAATACATACGTAAAGTGGTAAATAAGTGTTTGATGTTATATGATTGGTATAATTACTTAAAGGAGGTTAGGGTTAGTTCACCTAATCTATGTACACAGCGTATAGCAGAGCTCTGCCAATTTCAGAGATTTCTCAATTTTCGAACTCGAATATCTCGTAAGCCACTGGTGCTAGAAAAAAAATGAATAGGATCAAGTTTGTGGTAAATTTTGTTCCCATTAATTTTTGCAGGGAACATTTTTTGGTAGGTCTCACAGATTCAGAGATATTAACAGAAACTAATAAAAAGTCAGCAATTTTGGGGTATTTTATGGTCTAGTGAAGCCAGCTCACTTCCAAATCATCAGGACTTTTGATATACTCATTACTAGACCTCCCCGAAGAACTTTACAAAGTTTCAAGACTTAGGGATTTTATTCCACCATTCGCTAAATTTGAGCCTTCGTTGACTGACTATTAAACCGGACAATGAAACTTAAGAAAGCACTGAGAAACAATCAGAAAAACGTTAAGGCATCCAATAGAAGCCCGATTAAGCATAGTTAACGTTTGAAACAAAGAAAACTTAAGATCGCCACGCGGCCAACAATTACGCTAAGAGTTCACGAAAATTTTCGTTAAAAGGCAATAAATAAGAAATAATAACTTACCATCTTAACGAAGAGGAGACGCCTAATAATTTCCAAGTAGAAGACGTCCACTTGGGCCTTTAGCAAAGTCACCCTCTCTAATTGAACCCGCCAGCAGGGCAAACAATTGAAAGAGCGCAATGGTTTGGGGCGTCCATCCTTGTCAAGTCTCGGTCAGCAAATGGGCCGTATCCAAAGCACAGATTAGAAAAGTTCATTTTTTTGCGCCAAACCGAATCAGCCAATCAGAACGCAGCTCATGACGTCACACGACGCACCAAGCCCTCAGGGTGCAGTACTGCTGAAAGTTTCCACTAAGAATCGACAGATTCAGCTAAATAAATTCGAACAGAAATTAAGAAAATAAATTTTTTAACCATACATCACGCTAAGCAAATATAGAGCGTGCCCGCCATCTCCCACAGTGAAATTTAAATACCGTTGAGCTTTACGAATTTTCCGCTAATAGATGCGCTGATGGAAAGAACCATTACAAACCCTTCCATAGGAGTACGATACACCACATTAGGTGAATTAGCCATTAAAAGCACACAATTAAAGATTAAATCGAAATTAGAAACCGTTCCCATAAGGAAATTAAGTAAAATCACTCACGGACGAAAGGCGATTTAAAAAGCAAAATCACACACAAGTAGAACCGAAAACAAACACGCAGAATGCGAAATTAAAAACCGGGAAAATAGTTCCACACAAAAAAACGGGAAAGAAAACAAAAAAAAAATGGTATAAATGAAAACATAAAAGCGAAGCTGATTAGCCATAGGCAGACATGAAAATGAAAACGGGAAACTAACCCCATGAAAAATAACTTACGCTAGTAAGCATGAAAACTAAAACTAAATAAGCACAGACATAAACCGACATAAGATAGGAAAACTAATTCCAAACCGAAAACTAAAGCTACTAAGCATGGGAAATAACAAAAAAAAAGAGAAAAGGAGATAGAAAGCAAACATAGCCCGTCCTCTTGGCTCAAGTGCACGGTTACACTTAATTATGCCCACTTTTCAGAAGTGCGTCGTTGACATAAAATATAACCTCACAGATATAGCACGTCCTCTTGGCTTAAGCGCACGGTTACACTTAATCAAGCCCACTTTTTAGAAGTGCACCGTTGACAAAAATACAGCCTCGCAGACATAGCCCGTCCTCTTGGCTCAAATGCACGGTTACACTTAATCAAATCCACTTTGTAGGGTATACCTACACGAGGGAAACCGGAAGGATTATAGAAGCACAACGCTTAATCCTGTCCAAATATTAGACAAGCGCACAGTTACGCTAGAAGCACATAACGAAAATTTAACATACCGAAGCAGAAATAGGCAAATTTTCCGAATCCAGTTATTGGAAAAGGCAATGCTCAAAAGACATTAGAACAGTTTATTAAGAAAATCATAGAAACGCAAGCTAAAAGCTAAAAAAAAAAACATAAAAAAGACTTGAGTTAAGCGGTATAAACCTAGGTTACATAAGTTAACACAGGATGACAGAAATGCGAGAAAACACTTAAATCCAAATTTATGATTGCGAGCGCAAAGTAGTCACTCAGGTTCAGACAGGCAAAGACTAGGAACACAGAAGTGTTACAGTTACTTCTTAAATGCCTCGACAAGCAAATTACGCTACGAAAAAAAAAAAGAGAGGAAGTGTAGATTAGATACTTAAATCCCGATTATAGGTTAGAGAATAAGTTAAACACTCAGGATGAAAATTTAGGTATAAGTACTTTAAGTAAGAGACACATACCATATGCAGTGACCTTGTAAGAAAACAGTAATGGTGCAGAAATTTTATTAAATCATTCCAGAACACCAAACAACCTATCATTAGCGAACAACCTATTAGCAAACAACCTATCATTGGCGAACAACCAATTGGCAAAAACTTATCATTGGCGAACAACCTATCATTGGCGAACAACCTATCATTGGCAAACAACCTATCATTGGCAAACAACCTATCACTGGCAAACAACCTATCATTGACAAACAACTGATTATCAACAGTCAAAATAACGACCCGCTGTAAAATTAATGACCCGACAGTCAGAAAATGACATGACATTCAGAGAATGGCAAGACAGTTAGAAAATGACATGACAGTCAGAAAATGACTCAAAATTCAAAGTAATGACCCGATTAACGAAATATGAACTAATACCAAGGACACGGCCACTCCGACAAAAAGGAACAAGAAAATCACGTGTCAAGTACAAAGCAGTAAACATATGCACACAGGACAAGCAAGGAAATGTTAACATCCATTAAAAAGACATTCCTAAAACGAAACAAGCGGCTACAGCGACTATCTAGTCGCATTGGTCTTCTGTAGAGTTCGTCCACTTCCAATGTTGAGGCGCACACCTCTATCATGCACTACAACAGTTATCTCTATTATATAATCTAAAAACAGTAACCATCAGAATTGCCCGTTATAAATGTGTTAGCTTTTAAGCTTATTTTACGCTTTAGGCATAATTGTCAGCGTTTAGGCATAATTTACGACTTTAATTTCGTAAGTAGCAACTAACGGAGATATTTGGATTGTATACAGTAAGCGTATTCATTTTTGCATCACGGTATGCCTCCGCGCACACAGTTACAGAATGCAACGTAATGCGCAACATAGCCTAATATAGATCAGTGGTAGTAGGGACGGGACAGGAGAAACGCTGCAGCAGCGACTCGTAACAACTATTGACGTTGCCATGGTAACGTGATTTTAGATCTAATTTTCATTTTTTAGGCCTAATTTTTTTAACGGCAGTTTTGGTTTCGTACGTAGCAGATAGGCCTAATGGAGAATTTGGTTCGATCGTAAGCCTATTCATTCATGCAACAATGCGACAAGACTTTTAAACGAAGCTAAGATGTTTTTGTTTTTAGGGCTGCATTAACACAAATATTTAGGATTTCAATTCGACGATGAAATGTTATTAATTTAGTTACGTCGAAGAAGACTATTAGCTATAAGGAGGCAACGATGTTTTAATTTGCCATGTTATTTAACTAACTTTTGACACTGAATCGAAAGTTGTAAACAGTGGTCGTCAATTTCTGGTACCGTTGCGAAGTTGAAAAAAGCGACGGACGAACGGACGGACAAAGTCGTTGCAATAGTCTTCTCAGCCGGTACGGCTGTACAGAAGACTAAAAGGACTACTGCCGATATGCAACAAGAAAACTAAACCGAACTATACTAAACTCAGCAAGAAAGACTATAGTACTCTTAACAAGTGCTACCAATACAGAAATCAGCAAGAGCTTTCAAAGCTAAACTCGAATATCACTCAAGGTCATCCGAAACCTTTAAGGAGTGAGAGAGTGCGAAGATTAGTGAAAAAGTACAAATTTTTTCAAAGATTATTGAATCTATGTAATTATTGCATTTCCCCTTTAATTAAACACCCAGCTTAGCATGACCTTCCGAAATAAAGATTAAAAAAATTAAACGCACAAAAAAAAGGAGGTTAGATGACATGTTCCGTCAAACTGTCACGGCCACAAAAGTGCCCGTTGACAAATTATAAAAACAATTGCTTACGAAAAATTGCGAAAATTGAAAGTGACAAATTACCTTTATGCTGATCAGCAAGTGGACATTATTTTTTTAATGGGAAATGAAAGCATTCATGGGAAAGTTCTTTAAGCGAAACTGGAAAAGCACAGTTAGGCTATATTGCATTTTATGCTTATTATCAAAACAAGTGAACTATTGACATGTGATTAAAAAAAAAAACTCTGTCATGTTATAAAAATAGAAATGGTAAAAAGTAAAGTACCAAATGTTTGACTAGAATTGAAAACATTGAAAATCGTGATGCAAATCACGTAACTGTGTAAGTATGAGTTTCATTCTTCTTTGCGCAGTCCTTAACCGCCCCCCCCCCCCCCGCTGCTGTTTCAAAATGGGGAACCCCCCAAAAAAACATAGAAGCAGATTAGGCATCCACAGAAGATTACAGCTGACAACAGATGACAGAAGATAACCACAGCAGGAAGCTCATAGGCAGCGGAAAAGTTGATCCTTCTCTGCGAACCTTCAGAAAGAAACTTTCCTTCCCCGGAAAAGTCTTCTTTAAACTAAATTTATATTTCCAAACGCGAAGACAAATTAAACTCATGAATATACAGCCAGGGTCATGCTTAGTGACTTCTGGGTTTCAACTCTGCTTTAACGTAACGCATAAGGAAGATACAATGCAGACTGTTCCCCCGAGGCTAGGCTGTGTTTAACAGACACTAACCATGCAAAGGCACGTATTCAGTGACGGACTTTAGACAAGGACTAAATTAAACTTAAGGTTCGGGACGTTGCTTCATTAGGAAGCAGCCGTACCGTTGGTAGCAACGACGATTGTTAATGGGTTAATTTAGGTTAATTATCTTTAACCAGGGAATCGAACCGTTATTTTTTTTGGTTCGGTTGCCAGTTACGGTTCGGATTTATTTACAAACTTGGACAGTTTGGAGTAACTGGTGGCCTGTTGAAGTGGATTTCTGCTTTTCTGGCAGGCAGATCCCAGCGAGTGCTGGTCGGTGACTCTTTTTCTAGCTCGTCCATGATAATTAGTGGTGTACCACAAGGGTCAGTTCTTGGACCTTTGCTTTTTGCCATCTATTTAAATGATCTACAGTGTAATACCTCGATTATCCACCAGTTCAAATTTGCCGACGACTTAAAGTAGGGTGTTCATATGGTTGACTCAGTATCAGACTTCTCAGCACTGAATGACGCGATTGATTATGTCCCGGAGTGGAGCGATGACTGGCAGCTGCTGCTCTCAATCAGCAAGTGCCGGGCTTTTCATGTGGGTCACCATAACTTTTCTCCACGCTATTGTCTTAAAGACCAGCTACTTCCTGAAGTTTTTGAAATTAATGACTTGGGGGTCTGCTTAACCACCAATCTAAAGCCGTCGATCCATTGCAACTTGATTGTCACTAAAGCCTTTCGAAGACTGGCAATTGTTGAACGCTGTTTCACTTCCGGTAATGTTAAAACTAAAGTGTGGGCTTTTAAAGTGTTTGTGAGACCACTCCTGGAGTATGC
>JAHWFP010176461.1:0-32185 GCA_023313725.1 Lithobius niger | reverse complement strand
AAAAAAAAGAATTCTTTCAAAGCACTTCCTACCGAAACCAGGCAAAGCACTACAGTAAGGGAAATTGCTTAGTGGTTCCCCAACGTCGTTGCAGTTTCCACCACCCTATCTTTTTCATACAGGCCTGGTCCGCAGAAGACAATGTCGGGGCCTTTGCTCGACACTTTCCCCCTCCCCACCCGCCTTTGGTTCGTATACAATTGTAGTGCGGAGAAAGGTTTGGAGGGTGGGGGGCGAGAATGTAGGGATCGGCCGATATGACTTTTTAGCGATACGATACGATACCGATGAAGGGTAAACCGATCTGAGCCGATGTCGATACCGATAATAATAATAAATCACGACTAAAAGATTAAATTCTGTACAAATGCAACTTCAGTTTCAGGTTTTGCATGGCTTCCAACTGTTGAGATTATGCGTTCTGCGCAGCAATAACAGCATTTTTTACTTATGGCTTCAGTACGTTCATCTTCTCAGTTAGATTTTAAGTTGGCCGTTGTAAAACTTAAGAGCATTGGAACCATCGCATGATACATTTTCAATACAAACTGAGCAAACGGCTTTCCTTTTCTCACTTGGTTAGTGCTGTTGCCGTGCTTGGTGTCAGTTTTGCAAGGAAGATGGTTGCGTTTCTTGGCATAGCAAATATCTGTATCGGAAGCCTTACAGTGGTACAATACCGATACGGCAAAAATACCGATAAATACAGATTATACAGATGCCGATATCAATATCTAACTATCCCTACGTGAATGTTACTACAATTTTGGTGTATCATTGTTACCTTGCAAACTATTCATGGTCGAGCGAAATATGGCATTGTGGGTGAACCCATGCAGGATATGGCATTGTGGGTGAACCCATGCGGGACATAATTACTCATTGTTATGCTTACTGCTTAGTTAGCTTAGCATAGCATCATTCTAAACGACATGCTAGCAGTCAATGTTTTACTGAATCAAACTTAATTTAGCCAAATTGTAACTACTTAACTGCACATTCGTTATTAAAACTTTATTAGTTACTGTTGGCAAACCTGTATCTTCGATTTCAGGATAGCATATTGTTAAAACAACAATGATGATCCAGAAGTGATGTCAAGCAAACGTACAAGAACCGAAAAAAATAACCGATATTTTATTTCGGTTTGGTTACGGTTACGGTTAATGCCACCTGTAAGTTTTTCGGTTCGGTTACGGTTTCGGTTCGGCAATTTCAAACGGTTTTTACCGGTTTTCGGTTATGGTTCGGTTACGGTTCGGCTCCCTGCTAAGGAGGGATGGCTTCACCATAATATTAGGGTTCAGTTATAAGCAGAATATTCATCTGGCCTAGATGAGCCATTTTCTTACAATGAGCTATTTAATGCAAATAGCAAAGCTCCCAGGACCGGACATGGTACCGTTTGCCGTTCTGCTACAAGTATTTGAAGTTCTTGGGGGATTGTTGATTGACAATTTTGAACTGGTGCTTGGACGGATTTGAGACCAGAAACTTGGATCGAGCCATTCTTTTCTGATATCATTAATTTGAACTTCAAACATTTGGGGGGTTCTTTCACTTGTGTTTGATATATACTATATTTCTTTTCTTTTGTTGTTTTTTTTTTTGTTTGTCTGTTAGCAGGTTATTCCAAAGGATGTCAGTTAATTACGCACTTTGGAAAGTTAAAGCCAAAAAAACTAAAAACAAAACCGATATACTTAATATCTATTTACAAGTTGACTTACGTTTTCAGGATCATGATGGGCTCCAAAACTATGTCCAATTTCATGGGTCAAGCCGAGCACACTGACCACTTTTGGCAAAAGTCGTCCCTTGCCTCCGACCGACACAAATGCTGCATTGTAACTCATAGATTTCTCTCGAAAAGGGATGTACTTGCGCTCCTGGCAAATGCCTCCAAGAGTTCCATTAATTTCGGGGTCAGCCAAATAAGCCAATCCGAGGACGTTTTTCTCGAAGGTGCGGAATGTAAATCCGATTCCCAGACAATATTCGTCGAAGTTGTATTCTGCTAGTTTCTCCAGGAAAGACTCTGGTGAAAGCTCGTCATCATAAAACCTATGGGTAAGAACAGTTACAGTGAAATTCGCATTAAAAAGCCATGTACTGCCACAATCAAAAATTAATATAAAATGTAATGTTTTGGTACAACTCGGAGTTCATTCAGTATTTGTATTATTTTTTCCCATTATTTTTTCCCATTATTATTGGCATTATTATCATTTCTGCTTGTTACTGAAAGAAAATTAACCAATTTCTCTGTCGACCTGTTTTTTAGCGATAATATACCTTCTTAATTTTTTAACGGCAATTAACCAGTGAAAAACCAGTAAAAGGCAGCCACCTTACACAGATAAAACGAGCACACGGTATTTTATCCGATAAAATGGTCAGCTTTTCCCCACCCTATTTTTTTAACAAACGAATCGTCTGGGTTCTTGGTCTGTGCCACATAAAGCAAGTATGACAGAACTACATTAGTAGGTCTAAACGAATTTCTGAATGTACCTGATACTCACATGGAGGCATGATCTGACTTGCCAGCTATGCACGCTTAACCTTTAATAACCCCAGCAATTACTTTCTGCCAAATTGCGTTAGGCCTAATAGTAATCACCCCTAACATTCGGAGCGTGGCAGTAGAAGCAACGGCAGTACATAAAAATATTAAATGCGGTACTCAAATGTAAATAGTTGAAACTAAATCAATTGTCGTAAAACTTAGTATTGTTACGGGTCATATTCTATTTCAAATCTAAGAAACAATACTTTCTTTAACAATAAAACAAGTATTTAATTTGGTTGACATGCCGTGACTGGTACTACGGTCATTCTACAACAATCAACAGCATTCACGTAGGCTGCTACTTTCGGCAAGTTTGTGATGGATCGTTGGGAAAAGTAGGAGACTGTATATTCCAATTTCAAATGCCACTTGAGCGTAGTTTAAGTATCGATAAATGTTTGAAACCCATCGTTACATTACCAGGCTGAAAAAACACGTCGTGCAAGTGCTTGGTATTTTTTCATCTTCGGATTGCAACTCGGGGTTGACAACATCCATAAAAAAAACTATGCTATCGTGACGTTTCTACTGAAAATACCTATTTAATCCAACTAAACCGTAATCCATTTAAGAATCTATTATTCTTTTCATTATTCAAGCCAGCAAATTTCCTTTAATCATGAAATTTGTTTCTTGATCTCCGAAAATCATTGCACTCGATAATCTATGGATTTCAAGAAAGTTATGGACGATCACCAATAATGCCGTAAAAAAAAAGGATACTATTGCTATTCCTTTTGACCACGATAGTATTCAGTGGAAAAATAGAAATAGATTCGGACTTAAGAATAAATTAGATTGCAAAGATTTCTAGCATTTTACAGTAAATTAGCAGAACAGAATTCTTTACACATGAAGTAAGTATGAAACCTTTTTACAGAATTCTTTACACATGAAATATGAAACTCTTTCCCCACTGCGTAACAACTATTTTTATAGGGTATTCAAGTATTGTATATTATCTATAAGATATCGCCGTTATCAAGGAAACCAAACCAAATTACGTGAAAAAGCCACATGATGGTTTTCAGCACCAAAACGTTGAATTTTAGCATTAGTTTTATTGCTTTACCACTTGGCTTTTAAATAAGATGCAGCGGTTTATTGTGCCTTATTTGCATTTAAACAAACATATTGCTGAAAACTCAGTCTGCTTTCCCCCACCCCCAAGATAAGTTACAAAAGAGAGGTGTGCCACAAAGCGTACGAAGAGTGCAGGACCCGCAGGCCATACAGGCAGGGAACCAAAAAGTCACTATGGGAAAAATAAATTAGGATTCAATTTTTACAATTAAAAAAACTCTAAAATATGCTACAGCTTTGCCCGCAAAATTGCTTAGCGTGAAGGGTAAGAAGCTCCTTAATTCAAAAATTGTTTAGTCAGGGAGACTTCATTTTCATCTTACTTTGGAAAAAGTTAATTGGAGCATTATTACAATTGCTAAATTAATTGTAAATTAATCCGTCATTAAAAACAGTATGTCTATATGCAAAAAACCGTGCCTTAACCAAACAAGAATGGACAACTCAGGATATTAAGTTTTACTCCATATGTGATAAATAGGCCTTTGTGACTGAGTTCACCCATCAGGACTCGACCACAAACATACTTACACGCAACCCTTCTTACATACCATTGACGGTTTTGATTAGGTTATACACTGGTAAAATCCGTTTTCTGTTAAGAATGGGTTTGTACTCAAATTTTGTCATTTTATAAATTACAGCTGTTCTTTAGAGTTTGGGGAGAATTCTTGGAACGAATTAACTGCAATTGATTGTTTAAAGGCACCCTTAAAATCTAATAATTACTGCAGTTAAAATTAATTATTAATTTCAGTACGAAAAAATCAATAAGTAAAACTTCAAATAATTTACAGAAAATCTGAGCATATGTACAGTTGGTGACAATGTAGGCCTGGAATAAAGTGAAACTAAACCCATAATTTCATTATTAGTGTTACTTCACTTGATGAAAACGAATCAAAATATTGGACTTTTAGTCCTAGGTGTAAGCAAAAAAAAACTGCATTTTGTGAGGATATCACTATCTCTTTTAAATTCAGACTTAAAAGTGTAGATCATACAAAGTTTGTAATGCGTTTTTAGTATGCGACAATGGCTATGCCAGCAATTGGTTAATTTTACTTTGTTCTTGCTTAATTTGTTTTTGGCAGGGTGTTAGTGGACCGTGTGGTCCCCTCCCTGACCTTTTGTATCTTTTTGGTGCAATAAATTTCTCATTCTATTCTATCTTTGGTGTACTTCATGTCCACACCAATGAGAAACTTTTAGGAAGGGGTGCCCACTTGAAACCTGTTCAAAAACGAACATGGCCGCCATTTTGCTGTTAAAATGGGCACCATACAACAACAAAAATTTTAAAAAATACTCATGTACGTACGTTTGGTGTCAGTTGTTAGGTTTTAAGGACTGCCGAATTAAAAAAAAGGCTCTAAGAAGGTGCCAGGCCTCCACACTACAAGATATCCAAGATGGCGCCAAAATGGTGGCAAAATTCAAGTTTTTCAAAATTTGAAAATATATTTATAAGGTAGAGGCAGATTTGAATTAGTGCTCAAAAACGTGAGTTCGTTTGCAATGACTAGTAACTAGCAAACACCCGGTCAATTCCGTAAATGCAGTGTGTGTGTTCGTAATTAGGACGTAAGTTGTGGTGGTTTTCTACGCTGTAACACTGCGTTTCTCTTCAAATCACCATAAGTTCTATATTTAAAGTGATGCGGTAGCAGTTCTCATTAGACAAGTGATTGTATTTACACTTAGATATCAGGTATCAATGTATACTTTCCATCACGGGTAATTAGAATGATTTATTGTATTTAGGAGCTAAACTACGACAGTTATCGATGATGTAATGATGTGCATTTTACGTCTATTTACCACAAGTTACATCATTAAACTGCTGCAGTAGCTGTTATAATTAAGATAAATAGAAGTAAGTAGGCTTAGATGAAAGATGGAGAAGTATATTTTGGAACAAGGGTGATTAAAACGATTTATAGTAATTAGGAGCTAATCTACGGCAGTCTTTCTACACTGTATTGGCATGATTTTGCGTCTATTTACCACAAATTACATCTGTAAACTGGTTCAGTAGTCGTTCTAATTAAAATAAATGGATATAAAATTAATATTAGGTGAAAGATGGAGATGTATATCTTCGAATAAGGGTAAGTAGAATGATGTATCGTAATTGGGAGATAAGCTACAACTGTTTATCTATATGATGTAGCTCCATGTTTTCTTCTTCAATTCATTGCATGTTATATCTTTAAAGTGACGCGGTGTCAGCTCTAATTATGATAAATGGTTGTAATTAAGGTTATATGAAAGGTAGCGAAATGTATATGCCAACACAGGTAATAAAAACTGTTTATACTAATTAGGAGATAAACTCAAGTGTTTACCAGTGCTGTAGCTCCACGCTTACTTTAACATTATGCGGTGGCATTTATAATTATTATTAATGGATGCATTTTAATTATGCTTGTTGGAAAAGATACATCTCCAACTTTCATCTAAGCCTAATTATATCCATTTATCTTCATTACAATGTCTACTGCAGCAGTTTATAGATGTAAGTTGTGTAAATAGACGCAAAAAAAACATAGTGCTACCACGTAAATAAACTGCTGCAGCTTAGCTCCTAATTGCAATAAATCGTTTTAATTACCTTTGTTCCAAAATATACATCTCCATCCTTCATCTCAGCCTAATTACATTTTTTTATCTTAATTAGAACGGCTGCTGCAGCAGTTTAACGATTAACGTGTGGTAAATATACTGTAACAGCCTTTTCCAAAATCCACATCACTACAACGTAGATAAACTGACATAGCTTAACTCCTAATTACAATACATCGTTTTAATTACCTACGTTGAAAAATAAACATCTCCACATGATATCTAAGCCCCAAAACACCCATTTATCTTAATCAGAACTTCTACCGCATCCCTTTAAATATGTAACTTACGGTGAATTGAAGAAAATGCAGTATAGAGCATAGCATAGCATAGAGCATACAGAAGCAGCCGCAGCTTAGCTCGTAATTACGAATACACTACACTAAGGATTTGACCTGGTGTTTGCTAGTTACTAGTCATTGCAAACGAACTCACGTTTCTGAGTACTAATGCAAATCTGCCTCTACATTATTAGTATATTTTAAAATTACGGAAAACACTTTAATTTTGCCCGCCATCTTGGATATCTTGTTGTGTGGAGTCCTGGCACCTTTTTACAGCAGTTTTTTTGAATTAGGCAGAACTTAAAACCTAGCAATTGACACCAAACTTACGTACATTAGTATAATTTTGAATTTTTTTATTGTATGGCATCCATTTTAAAAGCAAACTGGTTTTTGGACAGGTTTCATGTGGGCACCCCTTCCTAAAAGTTTCTCATGGGTGTGGTCATGAAGTACACCAAATATGGTGTTATTCTCACAAAGTGCAGTTTTCTTGGAAATTGTGCTGCTTACACGTAGGACTATTTCTGATAGTATTGACCACTTGCAGAATGAAGATTTGGGATCTCGTAGTGGAAAATACGTTCCCTCCCAAAGATAAAGAATAGGGTGCTGCTTTAGATTTTGATGGTCAACACTCGCTTTACGTGTGCAATGCAATGTACGTGAAAATGCTCCTGTGGCTTTGCGGATAAAAGCAACCAACATTAGACATCCTCCTTTTCCGTCTTTTTCCTTTTTCAACTCCTAGATGCATCACCATAGAACAGCAATTAATATAAATAAATAAAATGGCGGTAAATTTAAAATGTATTAATAATGTATTCGCGGCAGCGCCGCAATTTTCATAACTAAAAAGAGATCGAGACCCACATCAGCCTATTGGATGACGGAAAAGCTGGAATGTGGATGCTGTGTTTAGAATATGGGCAATGCTGTCGAAATGGCGAACAAGGACCTTGAACCGCAGAAAATCTGCAAGTCATGAAATGTATTCCACCTGACTACAGAAAATCTGCAAAGCATACGTCTCATCCATCAGTCTGCAGAAAATTTGTAAAGCATCAAAGTGTCTTTTTTGTGAATTTAAGCGATCATGGGGGAAATAACCTATTTGACTGTTGAATTTGAATTTTACAGTACTTCTATTAACAATGTTTTTAGAAATATCTATTCCATCAAACTGCAGATAATCTGCAAAAGCATCAAATGTGCAGTCCGTCAGACTGCAGAAAATCTACAGAAAAATTTTGAAGTGCAGTAAACTATAAATCTAGCTAGAATATTCTGCAAAAAAATTGCAATTCAGCAAAAACACTGCAGTATTCTGCAATTTTTTGCAGGTTATCCTGTTTGAGAATCTGTGGACGCCTATGGTGATAGAGAAAAAATACTTCGACAGTCGAATTGTTGCAGAAGATACACGAAAAAAAACCGCAGGGAGGCGCACGTGTTGTAGATAGTATAACAGAACGGAAAGTCATACAGGGTAAATGTATCAGGAACACGGGCGGCTGAAGATGAATTTTTCCCCTGGAGAGCTATAGCGCTGAACTGCTTCCCCCCCCCCTTTGGATTTTGGAATTTGAAATCAATTTGGGGTTTGCTTCGTTTACCCCCCCCCCCCTTCCCCGTATATTACTGCTGTCATATACGCACGATTACTAATTTTAAATTTTTAATGGGTGGGGTTCACTACTTTTGCATATAAATTTTATACTTTTATTCAGCTGACTATTATTACTGATATATTGTCTTTCAAAAACTATTACTCTTGATTAAAAACAAAATTGATCTAATTTTGTCCTTCCCCCCCACCCATTCCAATCCCTTCCAAGAGCTGGCACGCTGGGAGAGGCACCTGCCCATGGCCGGGGACGATCCGAAATGAATTGATTTCGGAACGGTTCGAAATCAATTGAGGCCATGCAGCCAAATCGATGATGCAGAGAAGCTGACTACCACAGAAAGGCCAAAGTCTAGTCACGACCAGGCTTACGCTTTCTTGAGTCGACTCACGTTTCGAGCATGAGCCACGACTTGGCTTTGCCAATATCTACATATACGAACTAAGCGAGGCTCAAACTTTGCAAAGTCAGCCTCACAGCGTAGCCAGAGTCCGTGCTGCTCAACTCATGGTATGCTGTCATTATGAATACAAGATTACTAGGCTGAGCTTGAACTCATGTTTAGCTCATGCTGAGCCATCATTATGAATATGGCCATTGGCCTGGACTTTGGTCTTGCTTTGGGAGTCGACTGATCTACCTAACATCGATTTGGCTGCACGGCCTAACATCGACTTTGGAACGGCAAATAAAATCCACAATTTGCCTTTTTTTTATTTACTGTCCTGAAATGGATTGGTTTAGGGACGTTCCCGGGCCATGTGCAGACGCCCCATGACACCAGCTCGTGGAAAGTATTTTGAGGGGGCGGGGATAGACAAAATAATTATTTTATTTTCAATCAAGAATAATAGTTTTTGGAACACAATATCAGTTATAATAGAGTCAGTTGAACATCAAACAGACTATTTTTATTACCTCAAAAGTGTAAGACGAACGTTTTCGTCTGTCTGTCAGACAAATGAGCTCAAAATATAAAAAGTAAAAAAAAATTGTACATACCCGCCCTGTGACAAATTTAAAAGTAGTAATCGAGTGTATGGCAGCAGCAATATGCGGGGGGGGGGGGACAATCACCAAGAGGAGGTCAAAAAGCCAAAATCGGTAGGAGGGAGGGGGCAAAAGCTACGATGAGGTCAAAAATACAAAATCGGGGGTGGGGTGTTCTAGATCTATAGCTTGCCGGATAAAAAATTCACCAATTCAAAAAATTTACTGACTGTTGCCCGTGTTCCTGGTCCATTGACCCCGTATGACCTTCCGTTCTGTTTGAATATTTACAGCTCGTGTGCATCCCACATTTTTTCGTCTATCTTCTGGCTCAGGTCATTGCTAGCACGGCCATGGTAGTTTGCGGCATTTCTTCACTGCCACCGTAGGTGCCCACGGACCTTTAAACTGGTAGGGGAGGGGGAGAGGAGTGATACAAGTAATGGTATAATACGATATTAAGTGATATAGATATATGCCCCCACTTCTGGTCACGTGATGAAAGTGGGGGTAATGATGCACTTCCGGTCAAGTGATGAAAAGTGAGGGTAATGGCATCAGTTCCGGTCTCCATCAATCTGGAGGAGGGTGGTAAAGTGCCTTTTACTACCTTTTTTCCGGTTTTCGTTAATATGGAGGAGGGTGGAAAAGTTCCTTTTACTACTATTTTTCTTGTTTTCGTCAATCAGGAGGAGGATGGGAAAGTTGTTTTTTCTACTTTTTTTCGCTTTTAGGTCATATACAACATACACACCCCACTTCCGGTCACGTGGTCAAAGTGGGGGTAATGATGCCACTTCTGTTTTTTTGCCAATCTGGAGGAGGGTGAAGAATTGTCTTTTATTTTTTATTACCTCTTTTCGTTTTTAGTTCACGCACAAACATACCCCCCCCCCCACTTTCCGGGCACATGATCAAAGTAGAGGTAATGACGTGTGACATATAGCGTAAATGCTTCATTATATCCACCCAGTTTTAGAAGTTTCACATCATGGGCGTGTTGATAGCTCGGAGAATTGGTTCGTACTTTCAGATTTTGCATTTTTTTCCCTTTCCGAATATATTCCTTTAAAAAAATGACTACGTCATGGATTCCTGTTCAATTATTCTCACTGCTAAAGACTCTGATTTGAAAATTAATGTAAACACGCCGATTCATTTAGACTCTGAAAAAAATAACGAATTGGCTCTGCTTAATTTAGAGACTTATAACAGCATACACAACATCACTTCAAACAATAACACAAATTAAGTACACAACCGATGCTCGCGCTTCTTGGCAGAAAGTGCTAGTAACTCCGGGTGCTTACGAAATAGAGGATTTGAAGAAATTTTTCAAATCAGCGATAGATGCAAATGGCCACAACAAGGAAGCTATTACAATTCTTCCAAATCTAAACACTTTAAGAACCGACTTGAAATTACCGATCCGAACTACGGAATTTCCTTTATGGGTGAAAAGAGTTTCGCTCCAGTCTTGGGATTTGACTCGGGCAACTATGTGAGAAGTCGAGAAAATCAAAACTCCGTCGACGTTATGAGCATCAACACAAATTTGGCCCACGTCGACCTTATAGGCAATTCTTACCTAAACAGTGACACCCAGCCTACTTTATATTCCTTTTCTCCCAATTCCCCTCCCAGTTTTAAAATCATAGAGTCCCCTCATAATTTAATCTATCGCCCAGTTACTATCAACTTAATCAGAAATATAGGAGTTTGGCTGACGTCTCAGACTAACGAGGTGTTGGATTTAAACGGAGAAACTCTAACGGTGCGACTCCATTTGTGATCTAAAAATAAAAAAAAATAAGGATAAAATGATCGTGTTTGGAAAAAAGGGAATTGACTCTTTTTTAACTCTAATAATAAAAAAAAAACGGTTGACTTCTAAAAACAAAGCTTTCATGAAATTTATAACACCCAGAAAATGAGCGTAGAAGAAGATTATCTAAAAATCAAGTAACCTACGGTGTACGATTCCTCCATCGAATCTTACACGTACCACGAATACAGTCCTATTGTTGACACTAATCTCAACAACATAAATTCAGAAATCCGCATACATTTCGAAACCCAAGATTTATTTCTGCACGTTGCCAGCAGTTACCTCCTCGTTAAAGGGATGTTGCTGAAGAACGATGACTCGGCTTACGCCGACGCTGATGTAGCTAGTCTTATTAATAATGCTCCCATGTTCCTGTTTTCTAATATCTAATACCATCTAGGTGATAAACAAGTCGACGAGTTAAATTATCTGGGGTTCGGTACACTATTGAAGGGACTGCTCACTTGAGGCTCGCTGGGCTTGCTGGGCATAGGGTAGTGCAGTTTCCGTCGATGCCAAATTAACCAACAATGCGGGATTCAAACAGCAGCACACGTCCATCATCGTTGAAGCAACTCCCAAGGGAAGCTTTACCTTTACCATCCCATCGAAACACGTCATGAGATTTTCGAAAATTATGATAAGCTAGTCTATGGAACTAAACACGTGCTCACACTCATGAGAGCTAGTGATACGAATGCCATCTTCAAAGCAGCGGCTGCAGCCAATGGCACAGTAGTTCTGAATAGCATTAGCTGGCTCGTTCACAATGTCGTGGCCTCAGGACGAGCAAAAACTTCAACTGTACAATTTCATTGACCATGGAGTTAAGGAAGATTTGGGATTTAGGTACTGACATTAGGATAGCTGCGAGTTCCTCAAAACACCAGCTTCACTTTGCGCGTGGTGAATACTTCCGAGGTCGAAAAAAACCTATGTGGATAGTTCTAGCTTTTCAAACTAACAAATACGACTCTTTAGTTAAAAACCCGGGTGTGTTCAATCACTGAAGTCTGCAAGATAAACACGTTACTCTAAATTCTGAGCGTTATCCGTTTCTCGATTTGAATGCTAATTTTGCGACTGGAGAGTATGTAGGCTTGTACAGAATGGCGCAGCAATTTACACAGCTTTGCTACACTTGAGTGTTGACTTGCTACAGTTCAAGACAGCTTATCCTCTCGTGGTGTTGGAATACTCCATACAGTTCGAGCGACTTCAATTTGAAATCGTGGACGTACAAGCTGAAGTTCAGAACGGCCGTACCAGCTAACACTACCTGTCACGCTCTGTTCATTGGCGACAGGAAAAGGAATCTAAAGTTGGATAGAGTTAAAGTCGAAGTTGTTTATTAAATAACAATAACAAATTATTTATGGCGCTCAAAACAAGATCACGAAAAAAGAAAGGAGGCTTTTTACCGTTAGCATCGCTAGGACCAATTTTAGCCGGTACTGGAGGGTTGGCGGAAGGGACGGCTGGGGTGTTATCTGCCGTAAAAAAAAGCGCAAAACGATGCAAAAATTCTAGCTGAACTTGTGCGATATCACAAGCAAGTGGAAGATTCTGTTTTGAAGACAAAAAAAAATAGGAAAAAAATAAGCAAAAAGCACTGCCCCATGGCAAAGGTCTTTACTTAAGGCCAGCCAAGATTTAATCGACTTTGATAAACCTTTAACAAACTTTGTTTTAAGCGGATTAGCTAGAGTGATGAAAATTCCAAAATTTAGAGGTACTTTTTATAAAGACATACTTCCCTTAAAACTTAGGCCTACTGGTGAAAACGGAATCGTAAACTTGGTAGTTTTCCACGATGAGATAGAAGTCACTGGGTCGCCTATTCAACCGTTTCAGGTGAACCCTATTATTTCGATAGTTTCGGTAACATGGGTCCTCCCCAGTCCGTGGTTAATTACTTGGAACCGGGAATTAAATATAATTACGAACGTGTGCAAAACTTTGACCAGATTTGGTGCGGTCACTTTTGCCTATTTTTCCTAAGCGCCTTCTGTAAGGCTCGTAATTACGAAGCTGTTTTGGGCGGGATGAGACGAGTCATCAATTGAAAAGTTACGTGCTAATCTAAATGAAAATAAACGTCTTCTGCGTGATACTCGTCGATTGCCTGTACCACGATTAGCAAATCTTTTTCTATTTTGTAAGGAATTTCGAAATCGGTAGTTGATGAATGCTCGTCCTTTAGTTTAGTAATGTAGCAGGCCCCCTTTCCTACTTTACATCTAACGAGTGCTACGCTCGGATCGCTGCAGTATAAAATTGCTTTACGAATTAAACCAGAGCTTGTATACAGGAAGCTCGAAAGAGGACTGGAGTTAACGAACCAATCGCTTGCATTTCCACAGGGCTTTTCATGCTGAAACTGATTAGCATGAAACAGTTGTCATGCACAAATTTCTTCGTAGCCGCATCGCTCGGTAAAGTAGGTTCACTTAAATTTCTAATCGATTTGTTCGCGGCATTGAAGTATTGTTCATGGTCGTCTTGTAACAAACAATTGCTGTCGATGATTACCTTAGTAACAGCATCACTCGGTAAAGTAGTATCCCTCAGATTTCTAATCAGTTTGTGCATTGCATTGAAGTATACTTTCTGATCGTCCTTTAATAAACAATTCCTGTGAAGGTAAACTTTTGTTGCTACGTCAGCTACATGCCAGGGGAAAGTTATATCTTTAATTTGCTTCTTCTTCGCGTAAAAATTCCCATCAGTCTCATCTACGAACAACGTATTGTTTTCGATGCTAGAAACGGTGGAAGCTAACTATTCGGCGGGAAGAGAAATGGCAGGAGGCAAGTCGGTTTTAAGTTTTTGAACATTCATTACCAGATGACCGATCTTTGAATAATTTACGGCAACTTCAGGTTCGATACCGGCTCCTACTTTAGTTACACGCCTGCTTTGCATATCGTAATTGTTTTCGGGGGTTAAAACGTATACTAGTCATGGCTGTCCTCTCTGACCGATCACTTCACCCCCTCTCGTCCTTTTCAACGCTTGTCCAAACTTGTTGACTGACATCCTTTTTTTAAATACGAGAAATTTCAAAATGTGCCGATGAGGTTTGTTTTTAAAATTTCTAGTATATAATAAAACGAAGAACCTCAAAATAAATAATACCCTCAAAATGTCTCAACCATACTGGTAAACGAATCTTTTTAATCTCTTGCAAAAAACTTGGTGAAACTTAAGAACAAGAATGGAACAAAAATTAACAAAGGTATAAAGTTTTCCTTGCCATTCCGTTTATAGATTTAAAGGGTTCAAAGACTCTCGTTTGTGTCGAAAAACCAAAATAATAAGGTTGGATTTCACCCAGCGATCTGGAAACTCAAAAAGTGTTGAAAAATCTTAAACAGTATATCGTTAAAAAACTAGAGATCGAGTTTGACGAGCAAAAACCCATATCCATGACTATGTTCAATTATCCCATTTCTATTCATATGGCGTCCTCCTGTTACCCCTCTTGCGAAAAGATGAACGAAGGAAACAAGCCGCCCTGTCTTCGAACTTGGGTGTATGAGAATATTCACAAAACTAAAGGGAAACTATGTCAAGGGAAACTAAAGGGAAAAATGTCATAGACAAACCCTGGTTTAACTTGTCATCTTACAACGCTTTAAACCTGACGAAAGTCACGGGGAAAATTACCGCGGTGTACATCACCGATGATTCTCCCAGCAATGTGAAATTATGGTGCAACGTAGACTTTGGGGTAGCTCATTTTAGATACGTCCACCGACAAATTTACCGATGAAGACTTTATGGCTTTGGTATCTCCGTAAACATTTTTTTAATGTGTAAATAAAAAAAAAGTAATGGAAATTAAAAACTACAACTTTTTCTTACCTAAGAAATAACCTAAAAATCATCCACCTCTACCTTCGAATATCAGATGTTTAATTATACGCCCCGCAAATTGTGGCAAAACTAAATTATTGTTTAATTTCATTTGTAATGAAAGATGGCTCGACTATGACTTGAGGTTTTACAGTAAAACTTTATGTCGGTCAAAGTATAAAGCTTTGCAGTCTATATTTGCTGAAATTGAGGGGAAAATACGACAGAATGTCACATTTTTTTCACGATTCTTAAATTGATTTAATTCCACCCGAAGAACTCGACCCGAATTTTCGAAACCAGATGCTTTCTGACGATTGCCTTTTAGACAAACAAAAAAACTTCAAATGTTATTTTGCTCAAGGATGTCATTCAAACGCCGATGGTTTTTATTGCAGTCAGTCCTATACGAGAATTCCTAAACAAGTGGTCAGAGACAACGGAAATGTAGTAATCCTTTTTCCCGTTGATAAGTTAAATTTGAAATACGTTTACGAAAATCACGTTGGCACTGATATGGAATTTTCGGACTTTAAAACGTTGTGTACTAGAACGTGTTGGAAAAAGCCTTACAGGTGTTTATCGATTAACAAAACCTTAAACGAGGGAGATATAAACGTTCGGTTTTACCTATTAAATAAAAGAATGGAAACGAAACGAGAAATCGCAAAACTCAAAAGACGTTTAACTAAAGAGTTTTTAAATCAATGTTTGGGTGAGAGAGAGCAAGACGAATCGCTACAAGAATTTTTTAAACCGGTAGTAGGCACCCTGAATCCGTCAGTTGGTGCTCTAAAACCAACATCGGTCGGTGGAGTAAAAACTCTAGCCACACAAACTACACCTATTAAAGCTTACAAAGAAGAAGAAACTGGCGAGGAGGATGATTATGATGCATTGGGTTTATCGCCATCCCTGCTGTTACTCCTAATGTGAAGATCCCTCTCGATTACAGTCTCGCCGAACATTCAAATCCGGTTCAAGCTCCTATAATGAGAATTCTTTCCGAGACCAAAACCGAATACACCTCTCCGAGCACAGGTCCTAAACTCTCCCCTTCATATTCCACGAAACTATATCAAAAATTGCCCGTGGTATTTAACAATTTTCGATATATTAAGTGTCTGCATTAAGATGATTCAGGAAGAACAAATTGACCAAGACGCAAAGTCACTTGGGTTTTAACTATTCAATTCTCCGACCTCAAAACAGTTAGACAATACTAATAATTAATGATACTCAGGTTATTTAGATTCACAGGCATTAGGCCAACTAGGCTTGATAACTAACATCAAGAGTGTAATTAAAATGCTTGCTCCTAATAAAGTCACAAGTGTACAATCTCTTCCTTACATTTGGATCAGTATCTATTAACCAAGATAAACCATGGATAAATGTTAATCAGCTCTCTACAAAAGCAACATATCTCAAACACTCAACTCTAAAAGAAGCTTGTCTGGTCAAACACTAAAACTGCACACAATACTTCAATCAAGCTTAGCATTCACCTATCTGTAATAAGGCTGGCTGGCAAGTGGACCAAAGCAATCTCCAGTGACTCCAAGTCTCCCCCAAGATCACACCAAAGGATGGAACTGTAGCAGCAGAACCCCTGGCATGAAGTCAACCCCAGCTTTATTTCCTCTATATATATGAAACCCATTCTTGGGTCTTAACCATGAATATTCATGCTGACATACATGTGTTTGCTCTAAACCATCAGAACACAAGAAGCTCCATCTTGTTAGCAGAACTGGCTACTAAAGCAACAGCCCCTGAGGAAAACCCAGTCCACCCACTAGCCTACACAAGGCACACTGTAGCTGAAAGCTTATTTGGGTAAGAATTATGTACCTTACATTGATATAGAAGTAATGACTGATGGCTCTACTATTACTGTCTTGTGTTGATTAATTAATTAATTAATCAAATTAATTACAATAACTAATAAGAAATTCTAGTGACACATATTAATTTAGTCTTAAACACACAAAATCATTAAAAGTGATTTGTAAAATCATTACACAGTTCCATTGTTAAGCAAAGCAAAGTGGTCTTGTTTCAATTTTGTGTGTTTCGACAATGGCACTGTGCAACTAACACTGACCGTCCCATTGTAATGGGAGCTTAGGAACCTGTTCAAGTAAATTTCGGAATAATGACTTCCGAACCCTAAAATTTTGACTTTGGTAGGAAAAAACTCCCACACCTTAAAAAAACTAACATGTGTTATTTGTAGCCAAAAAAAAGTGTGGGAGAACCTTTCCAAAGGTACCTAAACTTATCTAAAAGTGTTGTCAAGACTAGTGATAGCCTTTAAAATTTATGACGTCAGGTTCCTGTATTTAATTTGTTGTAATCAATGAATAGTACAAGCATAATAATCAGAACAAGTCACATCCGGTGAACAGATTAAGGGATGTAGACATTCTTAGAAGGTAACAATGTGTCAACCCATACAAATCTCAATAGGTCACGATCGTCGAATCAGCTGTACAGTAATACCAAAACACGATGGCAATTACAGAATTATTTTCGAAATGTCCGGTAAAAAGTGGCAGTAGAATCTCTTTTATGAAGCAACCAATTAGAACATTTCATTCCGAAGTAATCAGGTAAAACCATAATTTTCAGCAGGTCATTTCACAGGAGTGGTATAAATGGCAAGTACCCGTTGGAGTAGAATTGGTGCTGGCAAACACTAGTACTGGAATTCAGGAGGATGCTAGGTAGAATCACCGATAAAGGCGCGTTGATTTCATACAAGTCCTGTGTTCAAGTCCTTATTTGTCACACATGGAAAGGAGATTTGGCACGGGTCAACGGCTGGAGACCCATGCATGGTGATGTAGCCGTTTTGTATATTTGGATACGTCCCAGTGCTGGTTATGGCAACAGAGTGGTTGGTGTACATCCTAAAAGAGGTGGATGCTTTCAGTTAAGTCCCATCTCTACACTCAGTAGTGCAGGTGCTGTTTCTGGAAAATAAATTGAATTTATGAATAGGTAGTCAAATATTTGCATATCTCTGCACCTGAAACAACCATCTTGTTAGGCCAACATTGCGTGTGCTTGAACAATTGAATCTCAGAATGATCTACAACTAACGTTAACATGCTTCGCCAGTAGCTCCCCGATTTGCTTTCCTGCAATACTGTGACTCCCAACCAGATTGCTAAAAGTGGGTCAACAGCCTGAGTGCTTGAGTGAAAAGGGGACATAAGTTCTCCTATGTACCATTTACCAGATAGCTCCGTCCGTATAAGAAAATCTTGTTTATTAAGTAATTTCAGACTTAATAATAATTGATTCTCAACTGCTTTATGCTAATATGAAAACCATATTTCCTGCCAAAATTCTCCTTAGTACAGCTTTTAACAGAATCACTGACATGTGATTATAATCAACCTATGCTTTATGTGAGCAATATTTGATTATAGAAACTAGGCTGACGTGTGAAACACTCTTTGACTTAGAAACCTTGCATAAGTAGGAAACAATTCTTTGATTTCAATAGCATAAGATCATATCTTATATTGTAATAAGCCAGGCGTGTATAGGAACCAAATCTTCGACTTTATGTACAATCAAATCTTTGATTTTGTAAAGTATACTTAAGTATAGCCAAATCACGGACTTTATAACTGCGACTTCGACTTTATGTAAGAAACAGTTCTTTGATTTTAGCAACGTATGAAATATTTCTTTGATTGTAGCAACCCATGCTTATGGAGAACCAACTTTGATTTTAATAACATAGGGAACACTTCTTTAATTTATAATAACCCAGATGTACACATGACACATGAAAGTCTATGACTTTCTGTATAAGCAAATCTTTGACTTTTGTATAAGCAAATCTTTGACTTTCGTATAAGCAAATCTTTGACTTTCGCAACTTATGCTCATTGACAACCAACTCCTTGACTGCAAAACTCCAGCTGCTCCCGTATGAGATCACCTTATTCCCAACTAGTAGGCAACCAGTCTCCAACCCTTTCTTTTCTATTTTTTTCATAAAGTGCTCCAACTGTTACTATTACCATTTCCTTTCTTTTTAACTGACATGATCTCAGACTGGAAATCGATTTTCTGTAATTTATCTTGAATAACCATCTTTATCTCTGAATGGATCTACGATGCAGCACTTTCGTCGTTTCTTTTTATTTATTTTTTCCCCCCATTTTTAGCATGATCTGTGATTAGTGAGCGTGTTTTGCTGTAAATTGCTTGAAATAACTTGCTACTATTACTGAGTGAAAACCAAACACAGTGTTTATTTTCTGTGAATGTAGCCAAGTGGTCAGAAAAGGTTAGCGCAAAACAGCTTGAGCTTTGTGTATCCTTCCACATAGACTCAATATTTAAGTCTGGATTTTACCATTAATTATTTTGTACAAACTTACTTGCTGCTAGGCTAGTAATAGAGAAACAAAGACAAAATGACTTCGTCAACAGCTGAATACAAGACAGCATTCAATGTACGAGTCAACCAAGAGTGTTGAAAAGGTTAGTTGCACTGACAACCTCTAGTATTATCCCAACCAAAAGAATTTAAACAAATTTGAAATACTTAGTGTTTTGAAGTAAAGAGTAACCATCACGTGAGGCCCGGCTAGGTGTGCATTACCCACAACAGAATGGTTAAAGAGTAGCAAAGAAGACGCAGGTAAGCGGAGCAGAAGAACACTCTGCCGAGTTACCCAAGTGCAGTATGGCTCCAATGTCAATCGAATGAAAACGAGTTTAAGGCAGAGTAGTCACTGATATCACAGCCACGAAATCTAGTGGTCCCATAGGATACCTTCCTGTAATCAATGAAAAATTAACTCTTGGGTCCTTTTATCATACAGTGTTTGTTGTGTGAACAACAAGGAGAAATAACTTCGATAATCTGTAGTCCTATCTATCAGAGCTCAAGAAAGAAAAGAACCCATGAATTCTCGAATTATTTGGTGTTGAAAACAATGTCTCAAGCAGTGCAGTGAACACATTTATACTCACACCTGGATTGCTTTCTACACAACTATGGAAACACTATTCTATAGCCTGATTGTCCTTTTGACTTCCTGCCTGAAGGAGCAACCAATGAAAGAGGTGTTTAATTATTGAAACTCTACAGTCTTGCTGTGTTGCTATACTAAACTGAAGCGAAAATCAAAGCCTGCAGGCCAAAACCTCAAAAGAATAGGACGCATTTAGAGAGTGTGGCGACCCAAAGGAAGGTAACAGGCATCTGCATACAAACGTTGCCGGGAACGTGGCTGGTTTCAAAACATAAGTGACTGAGTAGTAGTGTTACACGTAAAAAGGAAAGCTAAAGAAAGGAACCTGGCATATTGACAATGTTTGTATTCTTAAGTGTAGCTGAAACTTCCTACAATTGGTATTTCAAATTCTGAAGTGATAGCACCATTGTTTCCAACCCAGGACTAACAAGACATCCATACATTATTTCCATAAAATCGTGATATCCAAGAAATAACATAAGGTAAATATTTTATTGGAGCGTAGCTCCGCTATGAAGACACTCCAATGTAATCTTAGACCGCACACATCACGCGAAAACCACAAGAACTATCCACAACAAACTTTGCATGCAGGAGCACGAGAGTCCGGGCAAAGTTTATCAAATTAGGTGGGCGTTAGGTGGTAATAAACTAAATTCAAGATTTTAGCAGTTTTCACCAGTTTTCCTCGACCGATTTGGATGTTTGAATACACCATTTTCACCACCTTTCCAATGGCCCAAACCCAAAGCATCTGTCTCTTATTGTTTAGAAATTACAAGACAAATCCGATCCGATACGATTGACAGCCAAACAGCAATGAAAGCGAAGCCCGCTCCATTATGTCAACAATGGAACTGATGACGGCCCTAGTGATGTACTGTAAATTACCACACTAACACAAATAGTCCCTAAATATTTCCCTCGGCATTTATATTATAGTACTGATAAGACAGAAGTAGAATACAGGAAAATGACTTCGGAGTGTCACATCACGCATGTGCTGTAACTATAAAGAACTGCTCCCCTTGTTAGAAAATTGGTGCCTTGATCAAGTTGCATAACTTGTGCTTAAAGTTTACTATTTTCCAGCGTTTTATTTTGAAACGAAATGAATGGTGAGTGGAGACAGCATTATGAAAGACTGACACTTCTGTCACGTTTGGGGTGGGTGGATATACATGTATGTATGACGCAAAAGACATGCTCTTAATAGGGTGGTGTAACCAAACTTGCAGGAAAAAGTTACATTGGATGTCTTGTGGTAGTTACGAACAAGGTAGCAACGAAAACGAGAAAATTAAGTCAATTCCTCAAACGGCAACTTAAGATCCCTCATAGCTGACTAAACCCAATTCTAGTTTCTCAACTAATCTTGAATAATCTTGATTCTACCCACACTCATTCTGAACTGGAATCAGCATCATAACCTGCCACATCACCATTTACGTTTACGACCAGAACGTTTGTTCTGTTTGATTGGAAGCGGTAAAAAATGAAAAGGTGTTTTTTGTGTGTTTGGGTGGGGAGTAGGCTAATGCTTGGAAACCCCTGAAAAACTGTTCTCAGTGAATAGCTATATTTGCCCATTAAACCATTTGCTAAAAGTCAGGCTAAAGGGGTTGCCTAAAATTTTGAATTCTTAATAAAATAGTATATATATTAAAGGTAAGCAACTGCTAACTTCAGTCTTTATTGTACTCCTATTTTGAGAAAAGTAACATTAATTTCGACTGAGATACTGTAAAGTAGAATTCAATTTCTAGGTTTTAAAATTATCATAGGTTCATTATTTCCGTGATGAGATATTCAACCCTTAACACAAGACACCTTAAATATGAAAGACCAAGGCTTAAGATGAAGTAGTAAGTCATGAGGCAGGATGAAGAACAAAAGTGAAGAAAACTCTAGACCAACAACGACAGTGATTTATCATCATTCATTTCATGCCTAATATTTGACAACTGCTAATCACATATTTGCCTCACTTGAATTTTCCGGGTTTGTCAGAATAGTTAACCTCCCATTGTCAAAGTGCAAGGACTTCTTTACTTGTCATGCCAACTTTAAAGCACATACGTACGTTAAACAATGAGTGGCTACTGGGATTTGACAATAGTTGTTCTGAAATATTTCGCCAAATTTCACTTTTGTTCTGAGGCCAAGTCCCCAGATGGTGTCACTAACTTGCCAGAGCACAAGGTTTATAATGCATGTATTAATATGACATAATATGTAGCTATGTGAATAATATGTCCATCAATGTATTACATAACTGTTATTCTGATGTCTTCTCAAAATAAATTCTTTAAAAACCATAGCTTGCATATCTGAAAAATAGACCGTGGCTTAGTGCCTCGTCTATCTTTTGACCATTTTCTTCAACAGTTGGCCAGACTTAAAAGGATTTATCCATAAATTATTTCCAAGAAGAAAAAATAGTGACTAATAAGAAATGTACGACAGAAACTGCTTAGCAAAGAAAAGATACGTTGAATAAAATGGCCGCTGCTTTTCGTAAGAAATGTACGACAGAAACTGCTGAACAGAGAAAAGATAGGTTGAATAAACTGGCGGCTGCTAAAAAAGGAAAATTTATGAGACGAGAATAAATTTCTAATGTGGTCCGTTGTACTTGGAACCTTGACAAAAAAGAATGCATTTTTCCATCTTCTCCTCGCATATTAGTCGCTCTACTAACCATCTCAAAATCGAATTTTTTAGCCTCACTCATTATCAGGTGTAGCGTCACGCAGAGTGACTCGGTAAAGAACTTGCATCAGTAATCTTTGGGGAGTGCCACGTTTTTGTCCTCAGACCAGATGATAAGTTTTATTAGGAGGATAAACTACTAACTAATGTTATCCATCCTACTATTAAATTTTGAATCATTCCCCTTCCACTTAACGAAGTAGACCATTTTTCTATCTTTTTCTTTCTTCCTACATAGTCCTTTTTCCAGTAAAAATAAGTTTTGGACTCGAGTTTTTTGAATTTCCAGTTCGTAGACCCCTCCGAGAATGGGTTCGCCCGATTCATCTTTTAAAAGATAAGTTATGGGTTCAGTTATTTTGCACTTTGCGAATTATGAAAACTTCGTTAGTAAAATTTTGGAGATAGCCTTTATCAAAAATTTGTTGGACTTTAGAAATTCTGATTTTATCTACTACAACAAACTTTGGTTTTTTACACAATCTTTTAGGTTTTGTTTGTCTCAACTACGGTTCGTGCCGTCTGGTTACTTCCCTAGGTTTCAGCTTTGTAGTAGAATGGATAGTGTCGTTGTACTGGGAAACTAACTCATTGATAATATCTAACCATTTATAATTTCCCCAGCCTATGAATCTTTTTGACATTCGAGTTTCCAGGGTTCTGTTGAAACGTTCTACCACGCTCACTTTCTTTCTCCGAGTACATGTTAATGTTGTGGTGCTTAAGTATGGTTTTGAAATCTTTATTGTAGAACTCACTACCTAAATCGACTTTTTAGGTGGTGTCGCTCCTGCAAGTATTTTTTTGACAGCTTCGGTAACGTCTATGTCGGATTTAGATTTAGGCGGAATGCCCCAAGCGAACTTGGACATGAAGTTAATACAGGTTAGTAGGTGGTTAAACTCTTTATTTAGGTTAGTGTAAGGTATCATTTCCACTAAATCAGCCTACCATGGATTGTTTAGGCTCAGTACAATCACTTTCTGTCTTGAAAATTTTTTTCGAATTGGTTAGTGAATTTCTTTACGAGTTGATCCATTTTTTTTATTTCCCATTCCGAATCTTAGTTTCGTTTTCATGATTTTCTTGACGATCGAAGCAGCTAGTTTTTCCCTCCACGCCAGAGAAGGATCATCTCTCACTCGTTGAGCTTTGGAAATGAGAACTTCATCGGCAACGTGTCGATCTTTCAAGTTCGAACTCTTGGAGTAAGCCCTCTACAAAAGCAACATATCTCAAACGCAACTGTCTGACACTCCACTCTAAAAGAAGCTTGTTTGGTCAAACACTCAAACTGCACACAATACTTCAATCAAGCTTAGCATTCACCTATCTGTAATAAGGCTGACTGGCAAGTGGACCGAAGCAATCTCCAGTGACTCCAAGTCTCCCCCAAGACCACACCAAAGGATGGAACTGCAGCAGCAGAACCCCTGGCATAAAGTCAACCCCAGCTTTATTTCCTCTATATATATGAAACCCATACTTGGGTCTTAACCATGAATATTCATACTAACTCATGAGTTTGCTCTAAACCATCAGAACACAAGAAGCTCCATCTGTTGGCAGAACTGGCTACTAAAGCAACAGCCCCTGGGAAAACCCAGTCCACCCACTAGCCTACACAAGGCACACTGTAGCAGAAAGCTTATTTGGGTAAGAATTAGATAGGTGGTACCTTACATTGATATAGAAGTAATGACTAATGGCTCTATTACTGTCTTGTTTTGATTAATTAATTATTTAGTTAATTACTTAATCAAATTAATTACAAAAATTAATAAGAAAATTTAGTGATGCATATTAATTTAGTCTTAAACACAAAATCATTACAATACAACATAGACGCATTTATACCGAGGAACTGCGTCTATGTTAGAAACGAAGTTTCTAATATAGAAACCCCACTCCCACCGGAACTCCCTACCTACCCCACCAGAACTCCCCCACCGGAACTACCCCACCAGAACTCCCTAACTGAATCACTCTAAGGTCCCTCAATAGTTTGTTACCTGGCCAGGCAATTGGAGAAACCGTTAAATATTTCTTGATAAAGTTTTTCGAAAATCCGAAGGATACTGACCCACTATTCGGACTACAATATGATATTAAAAAAGGCGAGCTGACCTTCGGTAACTCATGGTTAAAATATTTGAGAATGATGTAGTGGTCGAGGGGCAGCAATACGTGGGGAGATTCGGGCTTTGGAATTTGCTAGTTTTCAAAGATTTGAAAGAAATCTTCCTGATGCTGGAGGTTAAAGCAGCTTATGCGGCCATGTTAAAAAATACTAGCGCTATTAATCACAACAACAACCCAGCTACCCGTAAACCCAAATCTAATCGTAACACCAAGTACAAGTCTATTATCGCTCCGATTTGAGAAGACATGAAATCGAAGAAAAAAGGGACGGGCATGGTTAAAAAAGCGAGATACTCGAGTAGAGTCGATTACAAATATTACGATGATCCTAATAACTTGATAAAGAGACTCAGGCTTTTGTACAAATCTACTTTGGACGGTCATGATGGAAATAGAACGACATTGCCGAAATTTTATCAGAAATGCATCATAGACAAATCATAACAGCTCGGGAGAAAACGGTGGCTTATCAAAATTTAGGTTTGGATTTTAAAAAAATTAATATATAAACAAAGAACCGTGGAAACAAAAGATATCAAGTTGAGGTATTGCATCAAATGTAAACGTCACACTTCTAACAGTCCCGAACCATCCGTAATTATTACCGCAAAAAATAACCGACAGATGGATATTGTAATTTGCGAGGTATGTGGGATGAAAAGAGATTCCATTATCAAGTCTGGGTTAGGAATCGTAAACAAGATCATAGATAAGTTACCACTCGAATTGCATTTACCGGGTTACCAATATTGCGATCTGGGAACTAAACTGAAGAAAAAAATTGGCTCGAGGAGATCTGGGAATTAATAAACTAGACGAAGAGTGCAAAGAACACGATATCGCTTACTCCGAGAGTTCAAAATTGAAAGATTGGCACGTCGCCGATGAAGTTCTCATTTCCAAAGCTCAACGAGTGAAAGATGATCCTTCTTTGGCATGGAGGGAAAAACTTGCTGCTTCGATCGTCAAGGAAATCATGAAAACTAAACTAAAATTCGGAATGGAAAATAAAAAAAATGGATCAACTCGTAAAAGAACTTCATGAACCAACTCGAAAAAATTTTCCGACACATAAAGTGATTGTACTGAGCCTAAACGATATATGGCAGGCTGATTTGGTGGAAATGACACCTTACGCTAACCTAAATAAAGGGTTTAACCACTTACTAACCTGAATTAACGTCATGACCAAGTTCGCTTGGGCCATTCCGCCTAAATCTAAATCCAGCATAGACGTTACCGAAGCTTTCAAGAAAATACTCGCAGGAGCGACACCACGTAAAAATTTACAATTTGATTTAGGTAGTGAGTTCCACAATAAAGATTTAAAAACCCTACTTAAGCGCTACAACATTAACATGCACGCTACACACTCGGAGAAGAAAGTGAGCGTGGTAGAACGTTTCAACAGAATCCTGAAAACTCGAATGTCTAAAAGACTCATCGGCCTGGGAAATTATAAGCGGTTAGATATTATTGACGAGTTAGTTTCCCAGTACAACGACACTATCCATTCTACTACAAAGCTAAAACCGAGGGAAGTAACCAGGCGGCATGAACCGTTGTTGAGACTAACAAAACCTAAAAGATTGTGTAAAAAAACCAAGGTTTGTCGTAGGAGATAAAATCAGAATTTCTAAAGTCCAAAAAATTTTCGATGAAGACTATCTCCAAAATTGTACTAACGAAGTTTTCACGATTCGCAAAGAGCAAAAAAATATAAACCGGTAACTTATCTTTTAAAAGATGAATTGGGCGAACCCATTCTCGGAGGCTTCTACGAACTGGAAATTCAAAAAACTCGAGTTCCAGACTTATTTTTAGTGGAAAAAGGACTACGTAGTAAGAAAGGAAAAGATAGAAAAATGGTCTACTTCGTTAAGTGGAAGGGGGACGATCCAAAATTTAATAGTAGGATGGATAACATTACTTAGTAGTTTATCATCTGGTCTGAGGACAAAAACGTGGCACTCCCCCAGGATTACTGATACAAGTTCTTTACCGAGTCACACTGCGCGACGCTACACCTGATAATGAGTGAGCCTGAAAAATTCGACTTTTGAGGTGGTTAGTAGAGCGACTAATACGCGAGGAGAAGATGGAAAAATGCATTCTTTTTTGTCAAGGGTCCAAGTACAACGGACCACATTAGAACTTTATTCTCGTCTCATAAATTTCCTTTTTTAGCAGCGGCCATTTTATTCAACCTATCTTTTCTCTGTTCAGCAGTTTCTGTCATACATTTCTTGCCAAAAGTAGCGGCCATTTTATTCAATCTATTTTTTCTCTGCTATGCAGTTTCTGTCATACATTTCTTATTAGCCACTATTTTTTCTTCTTCGCTTCATTTTGGTATTTCACCGGTTGACGCTTCTTCCTCCTCATCTTTCTCCAGCGAAGCTTGCTCTTCAGCTTCTTCATCCTCCATCAGATCGATTGTACCGTCTATAAAATCGTGCGCTACACCCCTTCTGTAGTGACTGGGCGCTAACGATTTATTCCATCGTCCAACACGAATCTCTTATCGTCTTTGGGAGATCAGGAAGATTTTGAAATTTCAACCGTGGCCAGGTGATGATCCTTTCTTTGAATGCTCATCCACGTGGCTTTCGACGATGTTTTTAAAAAAAAGCGCTTTTTTGTAGTCATCGTGACTGAGACTTTTGGATAAATGCTTTACTAATTCCTTTAGCCTTTCAAATGCTCTCTTCCCCTCTTAAAACTGAGTACATTTTTGCCTTCAAGCCTACAAATTCTTTCACCGGGATGCCATCCGTCTCATCTTTCATTTTTCCCCGAGACTTGTTTGTTTGAAACGCTGTATAGAGGATGGAACGGATCGTAATTGCTGATGTCGAATCTATCTGACTCAGTTTCCATGTCCTGGTAGAAATCATCAGTCTCTACCTCGCAGAACAGACTGTCGGTGTCTGTGAAAAGTAAACCTGGTCTCCAGATTTTCGACGCATGAACTAGTATTGAAATTCATACGTTGTGAGTTTGGAAAGTTTGAGGATGCAGAAACCGAAATAAGTCGGTAAGTCATACTTGATGTTACGAAGTCTAAGTTTACCTGCACAAGATTTTCATTGAGGATCTTGAAAGAATCCGCATGTGGCAGAGTGCAGTTCTTGACAGATTTTTTTGGATCATCAGACAACTTCATGGAATACGCCCCGATTTGTTTTCCATCGTTTTCCAAACACCAACTCATTTTTCAGTTTGAAAAAATCTTTTTCGAACGTCGTCTTTGCAAGTTGACGCTTCTCGGTGTTAAATTCCTTGTAAGATTTTAACTATTGATTCTGACGAAATTTTAGAATTCTATGAATATCTTTCAAAATTAAACCATGCTTCAGATAGAATTCTAAATTCCTGTAATGAACTAGGCTATATAGTTTTTCTTAGGGAGCAGGTTAGTCGTCAGTTTGGAAGTATAAAGGATCATCTTGTTTCCTGCCATTTCTTTCATGAAGGGGATGCGAGTTTTGGCATTATATAAACTTTTCCGGCACTGAAGGATAATCGTTGTGATCATCGTGTAGCTCGGACAGATAGTCGAAGCTCACTTCCAATATATAACCCTATTCCGAATCTTTTTTGACCGATGCCAAGCAAAATTTGAGAATTTCTTTCCTCGTCAGCCAGCTAAATTGATCGTAAGGAAGGAATTCCATCGTGGCCAGTCCGTATAAGTTGTTGACATTCAAATCTACCTGATACAAACTAAGTAGATTCTCATCGTAGGCGTCTGGTAGATATTTTTTATTGGCGATTGAGTGCCTTTTTGATACCTCTGATACCGGAAGTTATAAAGTTATGCTTTCCTCCATGCGTAAACAGTTCTAGTTTGGCTTCGGTTTTTTCGACGCGGCTGCCCAACTAAATTCTAGTGTTGACACATAGTAGCACGGATCTATGCTGTCATTGAGCAAACAAGTTTCCCTGAAAGTCTGAAAAACGTTGGCTAGACGATACACATCGATCATCTGATATACGAAATGATAATTTTTAAAAACCTTCTCTTTCAACAAATTCCAAACTGATGTAGCATGATCGCACTCTGCATCCATGATGCCTTCGTCTTGTAGAGTGAAGAAGAACGCCGCTTTAGGAGGTAATTTCCATTCTTCAAACACGTCCATAAACTGCACCTACTCGTATGGGTAGTGGTCTTTTTGCGTCAATAAATGTGAGACCTCTCCTGACACGAACCAATCTACTGATTCAAGAGCAGTTTTTAAGAGGCTGAAAGGTCGATCTTTCTTGTGGTTTTTAACCAAAGTTTCCAGCGATGAAGAAAGGAAAATATAACTGTCTAAAAAACGCAACCTTACCGAAAATTTCTTATCATTGAAGCAAAAGTACTTCGTAATGGTCATACTCATGAAATGTTCGGCGTTTATAGCAACCACGTCCACTCCCGAAGGGAAGTTATTTGCCGCAGAAATCAGTAGGTGCATATAATAGCCTTCTAAATTATGGAAGACGATCAGGATAGTACTTATGCTCCTTGCGTCCAGATTGCATTTTACGTTAGAAGCACCACTGAACTTTCCCCGAGAAGTGACAGTGATCTCTCACTTTCTTCAATGAGAGATGATCTGTGGGCATGATTTTGTTGCAGTAGTTGCAAGTATCACCTTTTAAGAACTGAAGTTCATCTTTGGCACTCATCATCAGAGGTTTTGGCCATGATACAATCCTGGAAAACTTGTTAATTTCAATATTACATTCATAAAACTTATACACCGCATCCTCACCGAGGTTGAATTTTGGCCTCACGATTTCATTTTCTGGCCCAACAACCACATATCCAAAACTAGTAGGTGAATGCAAACTGACTTTAGTAGACGAACTCAAAGATGGATCGACGTACTAGTTTGTATGGGTTTGAGCATACATTCGAAATAAGCATAAATTACCCAAGGATGAGAATTGCGTCTGTTATAGTGTTGGAATTTTAACGCACTATTACCAGGTGATAGGAAATGAGTACTGGCTCCCTATTTAGTCTCACACATTTACCGGTGTGCTCCATCATCGTTCATTCTTTAGAAAAGGCCGTGAGGTAGTTACGGCAGTAGAATTTCCTGTTTGTTCCAACACCTCGAAATCAGAGTACCCTATCAATATCGAGGATGCCACAATAATGACTATTTCCTTTTTCGTAGGCTATTAGTAACAAGTCAATTACTTCTCCGTCCATGTTTTTGTTCACTCTCACTGGATGTAACCCTAACGACCCCTTGTACGAAATTACCTTAATGGACAATTTGTCGTAGACTCACGGGGAACTTCAACATGGAATGGTCAGCAGTGTTCAAAAATGGTTTGTAATATTTAACCTCAGTTTCGTAGCACTTCATTTTTACGGCTAAAACGGAATACAGAAAGCACTTTTCGTCAGAATTTTCCACATTTACTATAGCTTCGCTTTTCTTGTGCCTTTGGTGCCTTGTGCCTTGTGTGCCTTGTGCCTTTTCTTGTGCCTTTGGTAAGGGTAAGAAAAAAGTAGGGTACAAAGGAGCGATTTTTGCTACTTTTACGAGCAACTTTTGAAATTTTCCAACCACTGCCTTTTTTTTGTGAAAGCGTCGATGGACCCTTGTATTTTTTTGTAAGAATTCTCCAAGATATCCGACACGTCAGATTCGTTGTAGACGGCCATATAGAGAGACCAGAAAAAGGGTCGCGCGGTGTTGGAACCCTGGTAAACTCTACCACTAAACACAGTTAAACTTTACAATTGGTCAGTTGATCAAAGCAAGCTGTAATAAGAAATTTGAGTGGACAATGAAGCAGATGGAATGCCAGAGTTGGGTCGGCACATTTAAGTTCACGAAAATAAATTTGATGCTCATCATCATGCACCATAGTGAAACTTGCTTCACCTTTAATATCTTTCAACTCGTTTTCGAATAGTAAGCACTCTGGTCAAAGAGCGGATCGATGGTTGGGAAGATGACGGATCAAATCTTGCCGAGTTGCAAAGACTTTTCCACAATATGTGCACGTAAACGATAATTTTGAATTCATTCTCTTTTTTTCGAAAGAAAAATCATTCATTCCTTTTATTATTATTCTTTTTTTTACGGGAAAATAATTTTCCAAAGAAACACAAGGGGAAAAAACTACATTCGAACTGAAATTTTTTTTCGCATCTCCAGGATATGGAAAAAATTTAGATAAACTTGGAAAAATTTTTTTTTAAACTTGGAAAAACTTGCAGAAAAACTTTAAAAACTTGGTTCAGGTTCCCTACTGATACGGTGCATGTAGCCCTGCCCAACAACATCAGGGTTGAAATGCCGTGTGTTCAAGTCCAAAACTGCATTTGGACTGAATTTTCTTCGTCGGATCTCTCCTTATATAGGGAAAACTATTACCCATGATGCATCTCACCAAACAGATCTACTTGAGTCAGGAAAACCCAGAAGGTGGGAGCTGGATTTTTCCAACTCAATCAAACCCAATAACTACGTTTCTAGAAAATACCAAAACAGTAAACAAACATTACACAACTAGTTTTTTTATTTGTTTTTCTTTTCTTTCGTTAATTTTTTTGTTTTTTACTGTTTAAAAACGTAATTTTAGCGTTAGGGGCTTGTTAGTTCAACTTTCAAACCAAACGAATGCACTTGCAATATGATATTGAATTTATATAAAGCCCTCCTCACCCTCCCGCCCACAACTTCTGGTCCAGTCTGCCCACTGTAAGGTAATGAAAAAATGAAGTTTACATCAACACTTCAGGGACATAGTGTTCCGTCAAAGTTTGATTGATGTCACCTTTATACGAGTGCATTAATATAAGGGAGTTGGGGCAGAGGTACACTCTCCTTCATTCACTTTTTACAAATCGCATTCCATAGAGCCTACATATTACATTGTCTTGCACTTCAGGTTAGTCCATCCCTTTTTTCAGTTGACCCGGCCGCAGAGTACTTAGTTGTTCCTGGTTACAAAAATCTGTTTGTAAGTATATGCGCCACCCGCAGACTTTCATAAAAGCGGCTGTGTGTGTCGTGGAGAAGGGGGCGGGTAATGGAAGATGAAAAGCCATTACACTGTAGTTGCAACGTTATCACAGAACCATCGTGTAAAAGGAAATTAGTAGCTAAAGTATGGCGCGCAGTTTTCCTGTCAGAACATCAACAATGCAAAAACAACTGTCAGGCTATAGCAGCCTCTGGAGCATTCAATCGTAAAGCGGTTTTCAGTAGATAGACAGAGTACGTCACGGTTCATACAATATCGCAAACAATAATTTCTAGCACTTTCAAGGACTTTTTTTCAAAACCAATATAATTTTCAAGGACTATTCGAAAAATCTTTCTTAATAACAAACTTGCCAACAATGTACCGGTATCTGTAAACACTAAAATAGCCATGTTTTATTAGTGCAAATGATGGGCAAAAAAGCAGCGAAAAAAAGGCCGATGGAAAAACAC
>JAHWFP010176460.1:13200-46594 GCA_023313725.1 Lithobius niger | reverse complement strand
AATGACTGGCTTTATTTCACTTAAAATTGTACATCTCTCAATGAAAGCATAAGACAGACCATGGTCTTTTTTAAAGCCCCCAAAAAAAACGTAAAACAAAATAATAATCTGAAAAAGTATCACAAATGCACTGTAGGCTACAATGAAAACCAGAAAAATTAAAGAGTACAGATTAAAATGCCCAAAAGCGAGAGTGAACTGGGATTGGGGGGGGGGGTAGCAGCAGATGAGAGTAAATTTATCCACTTGTTGGCAAATTGTGAATTTTAGCCTTCATGGTTATTGGTTTTAAAGCTAGCCTGATTAAAATTATTACCGGTAAATAAAAAAAATAAAAAATCTATGAAACACTCAAAATAATGTCTTTATATGATGTAAAAGGGCGATGGCGTATCTTCCCGGTTAACCTAGTAGAAAAATAGTTTGCTTTTGTTTTGCACAGAACTAAATTAATTAAAGAGTTTTACCCCTAATTTCTGTGGCTCCAATCATCCGCATCGTCAGATGGTTTGATGCCGTCAGACACTAGACTACTTTTGTGTAAAATAGGCTTCTTTCAAAGCTCGAATACTGCCCCAGGCTGTAATTGTGGCAACAACGTCGTTGACTGTTTTCGAAGACTATCCTGTATATAGTCTACTTAAGGTGTCGCTTAGTTTCATTAGGTGCGACAGTAGCCATTAATAAATACTGATGCAGCCCTATTTACAATGCCTTTCAGACCTGGGCTCGTAATAGCTCGTGGCACCCGCGGCAATTGCCACGAACTTGCTAGCAATTGCCGCAACATTTGGTAGTACTCTTGGCAAACTTTGCCTCTAGGTTGAAGTTGGTAGCATGCTTAAAAATGTGATGCAACCGACAGTTTTTGCAATATTATTTTAAAGCTTTTAACAGCAAAAGGTCTGCTTCATGTTCATTTATGTTAAAAGGACCCGTGAAGGTATTTAATTCTGCGTTAATGGCCAGTTACAAAAAAGGAACGGCAATTTCAGTCTCTTATTTCGTTATGGCAGCCATCTTCTCCCCGTTTCATTCAGTGTAAAATACTGTCGGCATTGAGAGTATAGGCTATTTTTTTTTATGGAAAGGGGAAGGGGGGGGATTAATGCGCACCAACTTATCCCGAAAGGATGACAGTGGTGCTTACATACAAGTTAAAATGGTTACTGAAAAAGAAAAGTGTTTTTTAAAGAATTGCATAACTGGTGTGAAACACGAAAACGAAATGTGTACTGGAGGCCTATGTGAAAAATATGTGAAATATGCGAACAAACAAGGGGAATGTGAAAAAATCTGGTACTCCCGGCAGCAACCGTGGGATGTGTTCTCTCCCTCTGCTGCGAGCTAGAAAATTGTTGCCACTGGGTAAATATTGCTCACAGCAAAACTTGCCACGACTACAAAATTCTTATTTTGAGCCCTGTTTTGGACTTAATGTCAAGACTGAGAGAGAATTGAACCTTTGGCCTTTGGGGCGTCGAAGGTCGAAAGTTCAATTCCCACTCAGGCAGGCTGACATTGAAGTCGTCTGTATTTATTTATCACTAATCGAGCCGATTTGGCTTTATGTCCTGTTAGTACCCCATTAGTCCGTAGATCTATCAGAATCAGGCCAGCTGCTGAATGTAGCCATTTCCTTGATGGAAATGTGGCTGGCTTGCGCACTGTTGTCATAATGAGCATGGTTCGGGGTGAGGTTTTGTTTGCTCATCCCAGTGTATGAACGAAACAAAACATTCTAGAAACCTTCTAACCACTTTACAACCACTATGAATACTTCAGGTGAGAATGAATAATGAGCTTCTCGTGTGGGTTCTGTAGGAACCTGAGTACAGCAACCAAAGAGCTGCCAACATCCTGTTTCCTGGCCTCGTAACCAGTAGGACTTACGATTAAATTGCGTCTCTGATGTGTGGAACGGTATTAAAATGCACATGAAAAGGTACGTTTATTCCTTAAAAAAAAGCTACAGGTGGTTGCATACCGATACGTCGCATACCGATATGTAGAAATGGGACTCGGTTAAAGAAACTTTCCCCCACAAGGTACCCACAGGAGTTAAAATTAGGTCCTACTACTACATTAAAAAATCCGACATTGCATGAATTAAGTGTGAGAGTCGACCAACATAGGATAGGCGAGTTAATCCCATTTGAATACTGAAAAAACTATTGTTGCCTATTTCCATAAATGGTTTGGGTTGAATATCCAAAAATAGACTGCATTTCCCAACCCCTAAAACTCGATCACTCGATTTTCAAACCCCTAAAAAAGCCATTGTTTTTGCATTCCTAATTTTGTGAGGGCCTCTACTTTTTCAGGTCATCAGATACAACAACTCCAACAGGATCCCAACGACCCCAACAAGTGGCAGATAGTTCAAGCAACGCCAGTTACTTCAGTTGCCTCTTCTGCCACAACTCAAGTTAGCGCTATAAGCCCTACCCAGGTGAGTTGGAAATGCTAAATTATTCTGCATTGTGGTGCATTTAGCAGCTTGCTTGCTTGCTTCAATGCCTTCAGGGCTGAAATGAAGCTTGGCTAACTCATTTGAACTGGATTTGCGTAGTTCACTGTCTTCCAAGAATGATGACAACTGTAGAAAAATGTGCGTCGCTTACTGATAGTGATGCTGAGGCAAGGGTGGGGGGAAGGGGGTGGGACCCAAAAAAATGATAAAATCGAAAAAGAGGATATTTCAATTCTAGTAATGCAAGAAAAAGGATCCATGTCACCAACATTTTTCATGCAAGGGAAAAAACTAAACTATGCATTTCCAAGGGATCTACTAGAAACAGTTAAAACTGAATAAAAGGGGCTCAATTCGCTAAGCTGAGAACCGAGATGGTAAAAGTTGATGTGGGGTGGTGGGGGAAAGATTAGGGCCTAACTGTAATAAATCATATTGCTTCAGATTAACTACAATGCGATTTACTCCAATCGCTTTGCCCTCCCCCAGACCAATTTACGCTAGTGTGCCTTGTAACACTAACAATCAAGTATCTGTGCATAAAAATTTGGAAAAAAATCTTGCCATTTTTCCATGGTTTTCTTGTTAAGTCCTTGGTTACTGAAAAAAAAAATATTGCACTACTTAGGTACGGTACTCTACAATTCCCTTGCTTACCTAATTTTTTTTAATCTCTTTATTTGGGTATCTTCTATTGTTTACGTCTTGAAGATTAAAGGAAATTGAAAGCTCCATCCGTATTAAAAAAAAACCTTTCCCTACCCTTCCAAAATAAAATCCCTACAGCTCGCACTTTCAAGACCCAAGAGTTGTCATTGTGAGGGTTAAGTTTCCAAGGGTACCAGTGTTGTTTTTTTTGTCCCCATGCAGAAGAAATAACTTTCCATTTATCCCATAATAAACGATACTGATGGACTCGTAAGACGCCATGCATTGAACCACTGAATTGTACAGCCAGGTCTATGGGGATTACTCTTTCATGTATACAGCGAGAGTGATGTGTCCGTCACCTCAAACTTAATTTGCGCCATCATTTTACGCCCTGTTGCCCCAATTCTTTTGTTTTAATCTTGTCTTTTTTGTATATTTTTTAAAGTTTTATAGTTTCTTCAGATTTTTTCTTGCATTTTCATCCTCCAGAAGGGAGCAACGATGAAAACCAATCTTTTCTAGTAATTACTGTAGCATTTTGGAATGCTTCCCCTAATTTTTTTTCGTTGACTGGAATGTGTTCGAACACCTGTTGATTTTAACCATTGGGATGCTTTTGTACACCGTAGTTATGGAATGAAGGTGCAAGTTTAACGAAGTTGATGCCCAGCTGGCAAACGAAATTCACATTTTAAACTATGTATTCAAAACATTGCAATGCAAGTCACTTATGTCCCATCGCAAGCAGACTGCATGGTAAATGTGCTGCCAGGCAGCATCTAATTTGCACCCGTTCGTGGCCTTCGGGGCTTGGCAAAGATCTTGGCTGGATGTCACACTGAGACCTCTTTTTCACTGCACACTTAGTTAAAGCAACAGGCTACAACGTGACCTTTTAATTATTATTATTATTTTTTTTATTTTAGTACGTTAACCTGAAGTGGAATTTTAAAGTTTCTTTTTTTTCACCTGTAGATTGCCATGCACTTTAGATTTGTTAACAAACATGACATTTGCTGACAATTATTACACTTGATGATTAATATTAGAAATTCTAATAAACGTGGTAAAGGGCCGTACACAAATGACACCGTGCTCGGGGAGAGGGTTGTTTTATGGCAGACACAAAGTATTTTCTGTCTGGGGCGGGGGCAGAATTTGTTATGTCACAGTTTTTTTTATTGCGCTGAGCAAATTTTTATTATAAATAAACGCCATTAATTTTAGGAGATAAAAACATGTTGCATAGGCTGAAATATTACCGTGCTACAAAAAGGTGTTTTGAAAACAGTCCAATTTTACAACCAGCCTTAAAAATAGTATTAAAAGGGTAGAAAATTAACATTTTCTTAAATTATTTCTGACATTGTCAGTGACGTTTGGGGTGAGGGTTGGGGAGGGAGCAAAAGTTTTGTATGTGACAACAGGGATGGTAATAGAGGGGTGGGGGGAATGAAAAAAGGGCAAAATGTGTGTGTGAGACTACCGTAAATCGCTTATTAAACGCCCATGGGCTTATGCAGTTAATTTGGCTAAAATTAGGGGTGGGCGTTACAAATATCATCCGCAAATTTGTAAAAAAAAAAATATGGCTCCGAGTCTCGTTCGTGATCGGAATCAACCAGACAAATCGGCCCACCATGGTAAAACTTACTCTCTTTATCACGTTTTCAACATTTGCACGAGTTTGCATGAAACCTCCACAATGTGTATTGTATAAATCCTTTAATATTAAATTTATAAAAATTGTAAATGAATTTCGTTATGTTTTAAGTAAACCTAGCCAAAAAAAACTAGAATGTAGATCGTTCTCCAGTTTCATATAGGCCTAATTTGAAACACTTTACCTTAAGAACAATCACAATAACCAGGAGTTTTTTTTTTTTTTTTAGCTCCTTGTACCATTAGGAACTTATTAGATGCTTTTAGTTTATTTTGTAGCAGAAAAACGAAGATTGAAGGGGTGGGCTTTAGCTCTGTTATTTCATGATTTTGACCTTAAAGCATTTGGGGCGAGGGGGGGGGTTGGGCTTTAGCTCCAACTGGGCGTTTAATACACGATTTACGGTAAAAGCACTATGAGTGGTGGATGTAGAATAAAATAAAATATAAAAAAACCAACATTACCGAAAATTCCATAGCATTTTCAAAGTCCCAGTCGACTCATGTGACTTTTCGCTCTATCTGGTGAGCGTCATCAAGTATTGGTACATAAACACTGAATTGCAAGTGGAAAATTAGAAAACGTCTACCGCAAAGATCAAACTGTTATCAAATAGTGAATGTGCATTGCATTCACTCTTTGAATTAATAGACTGGGGAAAAAATCTTACCCTGCAAGCCGAGCTGTTAACCATAAACGGCGCTCGGCCAAGCCAGAATAGCCAGCATTTTCGAAGGGTCCGGTGTAAAGAATCTGTTAACAATGGTTTGACCTGAACTGATGTTTAGACGTTTTAACTTGCGATCCATTATAACCATTGCCTGGTGACCACAGTGAGCAAAACGTCACATGTAATCTCGACTTTGAAATTTAGGCTCAAAAATATTTTATCTAAATAATTATAGTTGTTAGACTGTATTTATTTATTTATAAAAACGTTCAGATTCTTACTTTGAAATTTAGTAGCCAACGGAAAAACTAAGTAAACTTGCGCGCACACTTAAAAAACAAAGGTATATCGCTACCTTGGCGAATTTTCGATAGTCCAATACTGCTGACTTATCTTCTTCAGGCAGTGCACACCGTTTTTTCTTTGTCTACTCATCCTGTAGACAAGTAGGCTAAACAAGAAAAAAATGGTGTGCGTTGCCGGAAGAAGATAGCCAGCTGTGAATTTACATCCCCAGCAGTATTGGACTATCGAAAATTCGCCTTTATTTTAAAAATTGTAAGTTTGCTTCATTTTTCCGATTTATTTATTTCAGTTTCTGACGTAAAGTATTTATGACTCCATTCGAGCATAGGGGGGGTGGAATCAATACCAGGATTATTGTTTCCTTACAGGTTAGGCACTACGTGCTAGTACTGTCAACTCCTCTTCCTAGCTGAAAGAGCTCTTGGCAGGCAAAAAAAAAGCTATGAAAAGACTTTTGTGCAAGCTCATAAAATTGCACTCCCAGAAAAATAGTCTGTTTAATTTTTTTTCAGGGAGGGGGGAGGGTACCGATGTGGCTATTTTGGGGGGTTTATGATTTCTTATTTTCCATTTTTGCACAGGACCTTGAAGTCCTTGAAAAACGAAAACATTTGATCCCTATATGTCCTTCGTTTAATTATCGTATTAAATGGCTGTGCGTAGTTTCCAGATTACTCCAATATATTACCAAAGAAGGGGGTGATTTTGTCCACTTTCCATAATTACCCCTTTGTTATTTCAGTGGCAAGTTGTTCAAGCTGCGCCAGCAACAACTACGACGACGCAGGTCTGCGCCATGAGCCCAACCCAGGTAAAGATGTGCATGGTGAGGTTCATAAGTTGAGGAGATGTATAGTAGGCCTAGCTTAGCAGCTGGCGACAAATTAACTTTGGAAATAGCCTACTCCATCTATGATGAAAATAGTAGCTTCCATTGTTAATTCAGTGTCACTCTGTGGCTCTCACTGTACAAAATTGTTAGCCGTAGCTTATTGTTGAAGCCAAAATGACTCAAATATTGTTGCCGCGATTTGAATTTAATTGGTCATATTAAGAAGCCGCAACCAATAATAATCTGACCAAAATCCGAGTGGGGGTGGCGTGATAAAGCAATTTTTTTATGAATTTATCGTATTCTTGAACTGCAACAACAACTTATTCATGTTGCTGCTAATTTTCGAGTCATTAAAACACTTGTTAATGTGTTCAAATGCCAGCAATTTGCCACCATCTGTTCACATGGTAACGAACTTCTGTATAACGAACAGCTCCCTATAATGAATCCTTTAACAGTGTTGTACAGGGCTTTTCACATTCTAAAAACCACCCTAATAAAAAACCAATTGACAACACATTGTAATGACGGTTTTACAGTCTGTGTAAGGACTTTTGAAATTATTTCACTAGCAGGGCGCTGTAAAGGAACTTTATGCATTAAGAACTCACTTTATAAAGAACCATTTTCTGATAAGTTCTTTCTGAGACTTTTGTCCAACTTGATCACACTCATCTTCACCAAGTTAAGATATTAGATCTTCTTAAATCTTCTTAAAACTCGATCTTAACAATATATATAGGAACGTATATACAACGTATATAGGAGAGACCAGAAAAGGGATCCATACGAGAGTAAAATAACACCATGCGGACGTACGAAACAGCATAGCCACCCATTGCATGGAGACGAAGCATCCGATTGACTGGAAAAATACTGAGACACTCCTAATTTCTAACAACAGAAGTGTCGCCCATTTACGAGGGCTCGAGTCCCTTGCTATTGTTGAGCACACCAGAAAATTTACAAGGCCCATCAAATCCCACCATTAGCCATTTAATAAGCAGAGGGGTTAGCGCTCACCTAGAAACGCATTGGAACGAGCAACAATACGATAGGCTACGGCAGGCGCCGTTATTCAAAACACAAAACGAAGACGTAGTTGGAGACGGAGAACGGACTGAAACTTAGTCCCCGAGGAAGACAGATGTGAAACAGTTATACCACCAAACTTGCTAAAGCTGTCGAAAATTCGCAAGATATTGTAAGATCGAGTTTTAAAATTAAAAAGATCTAATATCTTAACTTGGTGAAGATGAGTGTGAATCAAGTTGGACATAAAGTTTCAGAAAGTATTGTAATTTTTCACCGTAAAGAACTCCATCATTTGTTTACTAATAAGTTCTTTGTTTTGTTATAAAGAAATCCTACTGGAGATCTGTTTTTAGCAGCATAAAAGTTGTCACACTTGTATTTTGTTTCAAAGAATAGGCAACATAGCCTACGTAACATGTAATTAACAATCTGAGTACATATGCTATGTTGTTGTTTTACATTAATATTTTATTTGGTATTGTTTTGACTGTTTGGTACTTCTTAAAAAAAATTTAACTAATTAGTATTTAGTTTTAAAAAATCAACTTACATTATAAAATTATGATTGAACTGAATTAAATAAATGTAATTAAATTTGGAAAATACACATTACCTAAAGTTTTTTGAGTACTCCACTTGGTCTTGACAGTTTGGAGTAGCAGGGAATTTTTGGTGGTATCAATTGGGGTAGTTGTTGGCCCAGAATCTTCTACCTTCTTCAAGCTTCTGACTCTTGAGTATTTTCAGGAGACAACTCACGCTCAAATTCAAAAAGAAACAAATCTTTGAATTTGAGTGTGAGTTGTGTCCTGAAATTTTTTGAACATTCGAAGTAGGATGGTTCATTTTTTCAACTCTGTGTTACTCAAAAGCCAAATTTATGTCAAATAAATTGATTTTTTTTTCCAATCGTGCTTTTTACAAAAAGTTGCGAATACAGCAACATCTCATGTCGTGAGTGCTAAAAGGGCAGCAGTTGACAGGCCGTATTTGAGCAGTTGGATTTCCTTCAATTTGCAAGTTTGAAAAACATCGCTGCAGTTCATACCGTGAAAAATTTCGATCCGTTATCAAAATAACTCTACAAAGTTGGCTTACTTCACAACACGGACACCTGCTTAGTGCAGGAAATTTTCGATAATCCACACAACCCTCTCGAATGTCAATCCAGTATCAGTCGCCACTAAGCCAGTAGACCATAGAAAGCACTCGCTATTTCTCAATTTCTACTCGCCACATACCAAATACATCCTGCACGATGCATGGTTTTTCTAATTTATGCATTTCCGAAATTGTAAAATTTTCTTTAACCCCAGTATCAATGCAGAAAAAGCAGTAACGTAGCCCTTAAAAATCTTAGCATAATGCCGCAAACCACTCGTCTATAACTTGTACGGTTCCCAAGATATGGCTCTTTCAGTGTCATTGTCTATTGCTTGTCGCCATTTTGGCAAGTAAGGCTAAGTTCCAAGTCGCCAACAACTGATTTCCATTCGCCAAATGGCGAGTGGCAACCGACGTTGGAGACGGTTGATCCCACAGATATCTTCGTCAAGTTTTTAGGATTTCCTGGCCTTCTAATATATCATCATCAGCTTTAACAACATCGTCTGGTTTTCCCAATTTAGCATTTGAATTTGGCCGCGATCGCAGTCTCCCGTATTTAAAAAGCTGCAAGCACGGTGCACTTGTTAGACTCCAATGACAGTTTAACTGCTCGCTAAGGTATCTTCCCACTAAGTGTGCAATTTGGAATGCTGGGCCATGAATGTTCATTAAAGGCACTCCGTTCATTTCATGTTATTGAATTGAAAGAGATTCAAGACAACGTAGGTGGGAATCTCGTGTAGAATTTTACTTGAGAAGGGTACTTGTGCATTTCCAGTCAATCTCGTGCTTTAAAGACTTGCAGTGGACTGCAATGCCATTGTCATCCTTCTCATTCTCAGGTTTGCCATACGTTGGGTATGAAAGTAGCAGAGAATGAGCGAAGAAAACGTGGATCGATCTTACGAATTTGCTGGACACTCTCAAAGTAAAAATCGCCGGATTATAGTTCATCAGAGAAACGTCAGAAACACTTTTTACAGTATGAAAGCGACACAAAATGCATGGCAGCAAGCTAATTACCATCCTGAGTTTGAGTTAACCGACGTTTGTTTGAGGTAACGAGGGTGATTTTGTATGGGACCAACGAAATGGCACAAATTTGTATTATTGAGGTATTACTGTACACCATACAGAAATGAGTCTCCGGGTTATAATTGCATAATTTCTATCAACTGATCAAACTTTAACCACTGTCGTTTAAGCTAAGGCCTGAGCCCTACTGCTCAGCATACTGACAGCCTTTTTGAAAAAGGAAATGGCCATATCAAACATGTAATACATAAACATGCAAGCCAACACACACGGTTAGGCCATGTCATGTCAGTATGGCAATGCGGTAAGGCTCCGGCCTTCAGCTTCAAAGATTTAGCATCAGCAGTCGTGGTTCAAATTTGAATAGGGTACGACCGAGTCCGGGTAAATACCTGACCGGGGCCAGGTAATGCTATTTTTGACCCGGCTCGGACTCGGAAAAAATTCGATCGAGTACAAACAGGGTAATAATTATTTGTGGAAAAAATGATTTTCAGTTTCATAGTTTCATGTTACCTTTTGGGGGTATCTACAACTACTTGCACACAATAGATATTCATTGAGAGGTACAGAAAAAAATCAAATAAATGACTCTAATAGTTTTAGACAATCATTTTTCCTAATTACGCGTTGTAATGAACTAAAGTTAAAACTCGCCGTTTTGATAAGAAGCGTCCGAATGTCAGCTACTTAACGTTGTTCTCATCTGATCAGCGATAGTGTGAAGGTTTACAGGCTGCTTTTCCGTTTCAGTTTTGCGTTGTGTTTTCCCTTTTAATATTTTATTATCGTGAAACTTCTTTTTTTCTAATGATTTTCAACGACGAATGAAACAAAGCATTTCTGGGAAATCTTAAAAGGAACCATGGTGGCCATGTTGAAATCGCGCCAAACAGGATGTTTCATGTAGGATAATAAACAACACTCAAAACCAGAAAATGATTTTCTGAAATGCCAAAAACGTATTTGGCTTAATGGCTTCGGCTGGGCAAGCGTCAAATTTGCCGCCATAAACGTATTTTAATTTTCGTACGTGTTTTGAAATTCGCCAAAACATCACTGGTCGTTTTTGTTAACCAAAACCCAAGAACTAAAACAATTTTTCAAGTGTAAGGCAGAAATACAATTTCCGGATGTCGGTTACGCTAAATAAGTTTAACAAAAACAAAGCTTTACGAAGTTGAGAAACTAAGCAAAAGCCGCCTTGCTCTCCTCGTTCCCAAATTGACATTTCATTAACTGCTGCAGTGCAAGTACAACTTGAATTTACGTAGGCCTAATGGAAATTATTATCAATTACTTAGTTAGTACGCTTGTTCAATTTATTTCCATTTTATCTTTTCTTCAAGGCAACGTAGGCCTATTGGGAGACCAAAGTAACCAAAATGCATTTTATTTTTCATTTCACTTTATTATCAAAAAATTTGAAACAAAGAATTACTGGTAATTTTAATTGTTGACTTCACTTTGTTTAATATCATAAAGTTTATAAATAAAAAAAAATTGAAGAAAGAATTACTGGTAAATATACAGCTTTATTACGATGGTTTCGTCTGGTTTTTTTTGTGTGCTTTCGTCCACTTTTATTTTGCTTTCGTTCTTTGTTATACTCTGCGCAATACAAAACTGGACATAACCAAAATGAAAATCACTGAAAGCCAAAAAAAAAAAAAAAGAAATAACGAAACCAAAGTAAAAAAGCTGTATATAAAAACTTAAAAAAAAAAATAGAAAATCTACGAACCGGTTCACTACCCGGACTTGACTCAGTGGGTATTCATAATTACTCGGCTCAGACTCGATTTTTTGCGCCCCAGTCGATTCCTAAATTTGAACCATGGTTTGAATCACACTAGCGTAATATTTTTGTTCAAAGGGCACCGGGACTAGGGCCGAGCAGGGGTGCATACAATTCTTACTGGACGAAATTTCCCACAAAATCTTCTAACAGATTTTAACAAATTTCCGCAGCCTTTCACCATGTAGGCAAGCCATTCCTTAGTTAATTTCCACAGTTCTCTGAAATTTCCCGCGAACCTCGTTCTAGCGTTCTGGCATATTCTGCACACCTGGGGCCGAGCAAACTGTGTCCTAGCCAGTGTATGTTTATTTGAACAGGGGACTCAGAAGAAAGTTCTTACTAGACAAAATTTCTCACAAAAAATTCACTCAGAAGTTCCAATTATTCCACTATGTTAACGTCGTTACGACCCACAGTTCATTGTAATTTTCCATTAACTAGTTCAACTCTCAGGCATTTTCTCCAGCCGATTTGATGTATAACTGACAGGGGTGTCCAATACTAGGTTTTTTTTTTAAACTTTATACCGATACTATATTAATGTTAGTATTGAGATCTTCGATACTGATACCTGTTTAAAGAAAGCAGTTGGAATAAACCGGGCCAAAATGACTTAATCTTTAGCTTCTTTTAGTTCTTAACAGAAATATTTCAGATGTCAATAACATTAAGTTTAACTTTCTTGTAAGATTAAACTTAACGTTATTGACATCTGATATATTTCTGTTACCAAAGTGTTTGGGTTCGGGGGGAAAAGTATGGTTGCAAAGCTGAAACTTTTAGGAAAAATAAATGAAGCTAAGATGTAATCATCCTGGCCTTGTTTATTCCAACTGCTTTAAAAAATTAACTTTAAAAGTTTTATTAAGGCCTATTGGTATTAATCAAACAAAATTATTAATTTTAATTAGTTTATCCTACAAAATAGACTACCATTTAGCACGGAAATTAAAAAATAAATTCGGACTAGCCTACACGGGGTTTACTTACATTACAAAAAATACAATGCAGAAAAAATTATAATGTAAATTTTATGAAGCAAAACGTAAATGGGGATATTTTTTTACTTACAGGTTTATTTAATTTGTTTGGTTCGCTTCACTAACAATGCATTTTTTTAAATATATATTTTATAAAATGTAGGTATATATATATATATATAAATAACATTCATAATTTAACAAAACAAACATATCTAGTTTAATAGAAAATTCAATTAAGTTTAAAATGAGATAGTACATAGGATTTTCGCTTCTAAGATGTATACCTAATACTTAGTTAAGCTGACATGCCTTACGATTTTTGCTTTCCGGAAATTTTTTTTTATTTATGTGTAAAAATAAAAATAATTTTTTATTTATTTATAATTTAACAGCACAGAAGATTCTGGTTAATTAAAAAAAATCAATTAAATTTAAAACAAATTTGTTAATTTTATTTATGCGGAAAAGTACCACCACGCACTGTTCAATTTCAAGATGGCTGCTCATGGTTCAAGTTGCACGAAAATGCTAATCAGCAATAAAGGCTAGCAACCTAGTGATAATAAAGTCTTGGCTTCTATAAACGGGCAGCAATCAACTGTAATGTATTCCGCTCCAGTAATCATTATTCTTCTTGGGATCTTAAGGTTAATTTGATGTCGACTACTACCACCACAAACTTAAGGCAGTAGGTAGGTAGCCCATTAAAAACCGCGAAACTTCTATTATTATTAGGCTACTAAACGATAGGCCTGTTGGTCACAACAACAACGATGTAACTCTTGAAATTGATTTTCTGTTGCTAAACCTCTTCGATACCCTTACTACTGCAACTTTATTTATTAAACCAACGATACCTTTTCAATACTTTCAATACTTTTCTGTGCTACCGAATACCAATACCAAGTTTTATTTTTCGACACCGATACCGAGGAAATATCAGCATCTGTGTCGAATTTTTTATAGTATCGCACATCTCTGCTAACTTAAGACAGGGTTCAGACAAATCCTGTAGAACCTGAAAATCTCAGGGAAAATGAAAATAAAGCCAAAATATCAGGAAAATTTGAAAAATGCCTGTGTGTCTGATCTATAAGTTCTGTTGAATTAACAGATCAGAAACAAAATCCTAGGCTAGTAGCAAATATTTCAATTTGTCCTTAGTATGTTCAAGTATTTTAGATATAACTACAATAATTAAACCAAATCGTAGGTCAATATTTGTGATGAAAATGCATTTTGTCCCGTCTGGATTAGTCTCTAAACAGCTATTTTCTGGGATGTTTGATTATTTTCGTACATTATTAATAAAAACATTAGCTGCTGTCTGTTCCCCCCAACTAAATATCGTGTTAACACCTGGAAATTGGCATTGGGTGCGCCTGGAAAACCTAGAAATGGTCAGGAAAATTGAGAATTATAAAATTGTCTGAACCCTGTTACAGAATGATTCCGAGGAATCTGGTGAGAGTACCAAACTTTTGAAGGGTCCACAATTGAAATCCGTATTATTTTGTTATCGTTTCTTTTGGCGAATGTAACAGCACCCTCCAGCTAAAGTATATGCCCTATTGTTTTTCTCTCTCCCGATGGCCTCTTGCTTCTGACAGGCAACGCCCACGGCTCAGGTGACGGTGACAGCAGACACGACCAATTCGAGTGGCGAGGGTGCAAACGGAAGACGACTTCGTCGAGTCGCCTGTACCTGCCCTAACTGTCGAGATGGAGAAGGAAGGTAAGATATGGCTGAAACGCCTTCACTGTAAAGTACTACAACATAATGCCGTTCACGGTCTTGAGATAGTAGTGACACTGGCGACAAATAGTTGCTGCAATTATTAAACCCCCTCTATAACATTTCTCTATTGTAACCAGGTTTGTAAATATAATCGCTCCAATATTATCACTGGTTTCATTTCTGCTGTAATCAAAAGCAAAGCATCCTGGGAAGTGTCCAAGGAAGGATACAAGCCCCTAAAACTTGGAGACAGACAGTTTTGAAGCAAAACCATGCTTAAAAAATGATCCCATTTTTAAAGTAGTGTTTTGCTTTTCTTCATTTGAGCACAATAATACATTTTTCGCATAAAAAATAAGAGAAAAATATATTTTAAAAAGTAAGGGAAAAGGAACTCTCGAAGGAAACGGGACGTACCAACGGTTTACTAAATTCAAGAAAGAAATGTCTTACTAATGTGTTACCATCACGACAACCAGGCTATGTATTTTCTGCATCTAAGGCTATCGATCTGTTGCCTGGCACACTTTTAACATCGCTGGTCGATAATTTTCCCTTGCCAACACAAATCCGGTAATGGCAGCACAACAGGAAGTCTCTTCCTTAAGGATATCGGTACAGTATTGGTAAAAGTAAAACGGATAACTTGGGATCATGTCAGTAGAAGTGGTATCACTGCAGTTTTAACTAAGGCTGCACCGATACCAACTTTACCGATCCGATACTGATCCGGTTTTAAAAATTTTGCCGATACTGGTATTCAAAATTGTATCCCCAATTTGTCATCAAAAATGTAGTTTTTTGCAAAAGTCCAATAATTATTAAAAATAAAAAATTTGTAAATAACAACCCACTGTTAAAACTTAGCTAGGAAGATACTCAGTGATTTTCTGAACAAAACGCCGCGAACCGCGCGTCTTAATCTCGAACAGTTCCAGAGTTATCGACATTTCTGTGAAAGTTGATTATACCGATACCGCTAATATTGGCACCCGATCCAGTAGCGATATCGGTGCAGCCTTACTTTTTCTTTTTGTCTCGAATAGTTCCTAAGGTTAGTGGCATACTTCAAACCAGTGTTCACTTGATTTGGAGATGATGCTGGCCACTGCTGTGTGGTTGGGTGGGAGAGGGGGATGCTCACGAGGCCTAAAATATAAAAGTTTGTTGCTGAAGCCCTTACTTTTACTTACTTTTTCTTCCTGGTTCTAACCATTACCCCCTTTAGGCCTACGTTGTGGTGTTATCGTCAAGGGGGGTGTAATTCTCTTCCACTTCCACAGTCAATTTTATTTTGGTTTTAGCCCCTGTTACGGTAGCAAACAGTGTTCACTGTGCAGAAAAAAGCTTGTTAGATACATAGGGACTTATTTTCCCCTTGTAGCGTGAAGCCATTCAAGTCTTGTTCTTGTTAAATTATCCTGTTGTTGTCCACGTGTATGTATTTCGTGAAGGAAAGCGTTAATACTGTTACTTTCTACTTTAGTGTTTTAATACATCATTTGAAACAACCCTCTCGAATGTCATTCCAGTTGCAGTCGCCACTTGGCCAGTAGACCTTAAAAAGTACTCGCCATTTCAGAATTTGTACTCGCCACATACCAAATACATCTTCCACAATGCATGGTTTCTCTAATTTGTGCATTTATAGAGTTGTAAAATTTTCTTTCCCCCCAGTACTGTTGCAGAAAAGGCTGTTGTATAGCCCTTGTAAACCTGAGCATAACGCCGCAAACCGTTCGTTTCTAGCTTATACGGTTCCCGAGATATCGCTACTTGAGTGTCATTTTCTATTGCTAGTCGCCGTTTTGGCGAAGAGGGCTAAATTCCAAGTCGCCAACTGTTGATTTTCATTCGCCAAATGGCGAGTGGCGACCGACATTGGAGAGGGTTGATTTGAAATGTTTATCCCCCAGCATTCCAACAGTCCAAACTTCAGTTGATAGCTCTCTACCTACTAAGTTATGAAAAAAAAGGTTTGGAAGTTAAACTGAAAAGAAAGTTCAGGAGAGAAATTACGCACAATTTCAGAAAGAGAGAATACCATTACCAGTATTCCTGCGAATTTTCGACAGACTGAGAACGTCTGTCTTCATCAGGCACTACCACAAACTTGAAAACTGCTTTCTACATTTCCTCATCTTTTGAACACAGGCCATGTTCAAAAGACGAGGAAAATGTAGAAAGCAGTTTTCAAGTTTGTAGGAGTGCCTAATGAAGACTGACGTTCCCAGTCTGTCGAAAATTCGCAAGGAATACTATTAATAGTACTCTTTCTTTCTGAAAGTGTGCGTAATTTCTTTTCTGAACGTAGTTTTCGTAATCGTAAGATGAATTTTCAGACTAAAACCACTACGGAATTTTCAAACTGAAAAGAATAAAATGCACATCTTACTGTATTATGTATTTTAATATTACAAGTGTCGATAAATCTAAAATTTGTACAGAAAAATAACAAAGTAAGGAAAGCTTTAATACTATCGTATTATCTTCTGGTGATGGAAGGTTTTCAGTTCTTAAATTTAATTCGAGACCACACGTAAATAAAAGTGGTGCACGTTTCCCTCGATTCCAGCAGCCTTTGGCTCATTTTGGGTTTCCTTTTTCTTTCCCTCCCTCCGGCCGTGATCACGGTTTTGTTGCCGCTTCTATCTTCGCCGTCGTCGCTGCAGTGCTGGTCGTTACCCCAGAATTATTTGCCTATAAAGTTTTACGTTCTGCGGGAATGGTCGTGTGTAGCCGCATCGGAGCTAGTTCTCTTGCGTCGGGAAATTTTTTGAATTGACATCAGGCAGGACGTGATGTTTGTGTTAGATACTGTTTTCTCATGTTAAAGGGGCAATTGAGACTGCAGTCGTGAAATTTTAAAGGGGTGTGATGTCTATAAATGTTTCCACAATTATTTGTCACTCAGCATTGGCATACCACAAGCTGATAATTTCTCCTAAATTATGAATATGCTGGAATTTGGATAATAATATTCAGTAGGTACTGTTAGGCAAGTTCATTGGGTGAGGGTGGGTTTAGTTGGGTGGCGGGGGGGGGGGCCGCCAGGTTATTATGATGGATAACACTAAAGAGAGCGTCCAAAAGGCTCCACCACTTGGAATTTTTTTGATGACCAGGTACAAACTTTTGGGAGTTTTTTCCCCCGCCTCTCGGTAGCATTGGATACTGATTTTTGTGAAACAGCAGCAATGAAGGCAAGTCTTGTTTGTTTTTTTCTTTAATAATTTCCGGAACTTCAACTGAAGCAGACTGATGATCATGGAGTCGATGAATCAGCTCAGTTTGAAACCTTACTACATGTTCTGTGTAGCGAAACAAATCTAGCCAGAGGAGAGGGAAACCGAGGAAATTACTTAGTAGATCTCATAAGGACTGTGTTAGGCTGTTGACACCACCCTGGTTGGCGGTGAGAGGCAGGGACTTCGCAAGGTACTTAAAGTGTGTGTTCTGCTTTTTGTCTACAGTTTGTCTGAAAAAATACAGATGAAAGGTTTTTTCTATTATTATTAATTCCACTTGCATAGAGGTAGGCATGAAAAATTAATGGGGGGGGGGGGGGCAATAGTTTGATCGACTGGAAAAGTACCTGAAAAGTTTCAGAGGACCTGGTCTTGATTTCAATATAGGTGTAAAAAAAAAGCGGCTTGCCCAGGCATAAAATTTGACTTGTAAGCACCGCTTAAAAAGAGAATTAGCTTCAGTTACTACTTTGGAACTGTCTGATAAAAAATTGCAGGGGTCGCATCGTTCCTATTTTTTCTTACTTGTCCTACTTTTTTTTCCTTCTTTTCCTATTTTTTTTTGGAATGTTGTTTAATTGAATAGTCCTTAATATTATATAACTGAAAAATTTCGTAAAACACCTTTGTTAAAATAATTTGTTTTTAAAGAACTAAGTTACATTGATTTTTTTTTTACAATGTAGCGTGTTTTCAGCATACTTTTCAGTACGCGATTGGTCCAGTTGCTCTCTTGTTTTTTAGCTTGTGGACCAATATTTAGACAAAAAAAACTTTGACCGGCCACAATTTAAGGCACCCGCGTGCACACCAAACAATTATCTTTATATGGCCTTTGGTAATTTTTTTTTTAATTTGACTACTGAATTCTAACAATGCTTCAATCACTTACTAAAATAAAACTTTTTGGTATTCTTAAAATTGAAAACACATTTTTGCAAGGATCGTCCTTAACTAGTAGAACACGTCTTCCCTCTTCCAAGCTCAAACAGCTGGAACTAAAGCTAGGATGAACAGTCACATGACCTACCTCATTTTCGCAAACTCGTTCACTCCGATCTGCGGCGGCAAGCATAGCACCACAACGTAAATGCTACACTAGAAACTTTAAACTAAAAGTGGTTGATTTTTGCCAAATTACATGATTGTGATGTTTTTCAGAACACCTAAATTGCTGAAGAATATTTTATCCTGGCAGCCCAAGACATTAAATGAGTCGCGGTAACATACATATTGTGAAAACAATCTACGTTAAGCCTATTTTCATAGGCCTATTTTGCTCACTTTCTCATCTTCAACTTTATTCAACTTATTTTATATAGGGGTTCTTAGTTTTGTTTATGTTACTATGCACGAATGCATGTTTAGAACATAATCTGGTGCAAATTAAACATTTAATTCGTGATAAAGAAGAAACGGCCCCCCCCCCAAAAAAAAAAAAAGTAGGCTCGCCCAAAAAAACCTCTATTGTACCTCGGGACAGAAATGCCCAGCGCTCGGTTTTGCTAAGCGCCGGTGCTTCTAACTGGATGAATACGGTATTTACTTTTTTTGCTTAATTTTATTATTTATTTAATTATTCATTTTGTTATGAAGGTACAACAAATGATAAAAAGCCTTAACGAAATAACTAACCTTAGAAACAGGCAATCAAGAAAAACAAACACTACTACCACGGCCATACTCTGAAAGTGATCGTGTGACCTCGCTCGCAATAGTCTGACGTCGTGTGTAGACCTCAGCTCAAACTATCCGCCAATCTCCAGCTGTCCATGGGCAACCTCAAACCTGTAGCCTTGGCCCCAATACTTAGGCCCTCCCATGCATGCAATGTCAGTGAATTGTTGGAGGACAGGTTTGATTTCCGAAGCGCTGCCATTTTAGCAGTAAAGTAATTTCCATGGTAAACCTATTACCGTCCGGCAAGCAGCTTGCTTACGAGTATAGTAGCCTGAAAACTTTTTGCCGTCTTCACGACTCCATGGTAAACAGTAAGTTCCTTCAAGATAGCCCTGTTTAAACACTGTGCAGGTAGCGATGCCACAAAGTCTGAATGCCCGCGTTTACATGAGTTGCATGCACCTTTTACTTCTCAGAAGCAAAACCGAACGTATGCAACACTACATTGGCCGCCTTGCAAAAATCATACCTCCCTTTGTGAGATGTGATTGTCGTCCATCAGGTCATCTGCATATCGGTGAAAAAGAACACACAAAAATGAACTGCACACAGGTTTACTTGAATTTTCCATGGAATATAGTGCAGGACAGTATGCAAATATTTTACTGTTCTCGTTCCACTTCATCAGAAGAATTAAAGTTGGCAGGAAAACGAAATGAAGAAAACTTCATGGCGTCGTTTGAATTTTCTGTGTTATTGTTGGTCATTTCGACTCCGAGATAGCGCACCTTGTAACCCATGATAAGTTTACACCTACTTATCCCTGCCAAACACCGTATCATCGGATTTGCTATTTAATTATATTCTTTTGCCATTGTGAGCATCCCAAATTTTGCGCAGTTGTGCACTTGCCATGGCAGTCTGGCTGCTGAAAGATTAGCTTCATGTTGTGTGGGCTAAACCAGTAAAGGTATAAAATCCTGATCAGTGATTCTCAGTAGGCTAGTGTATACATAAACAGCGCTTGAAACGCAGTTAAACCTATCAACTATGCAGCAGAAGAAATAATGCTAACAATGTGACAGACATTGTTAAAACGTTATTTGGCATAGTTCACCAACAACCACCGTAAATTCGACCTACCAATGAAAATAGCACCACACAGAGTCGCTGACACTGTCAATTGCTATAGGCTATGTGCAACCCTGAGGTCGTATCGTATGGAGGAACCCAGACTTTCATTAGCATTATGTTTCGTCACATTATTGTTTAACAACTTTGCCTTTTTGACTGATTTTGTGTTAATTACCCATCTGTGGTCTTAGTATTTTCATTGAGAAATCCTAGAAAAATGCTGAAAATAGTCCTTCAAGTTTCTTGGCGAGAAACTTGAACTCTGGATTCCGAGCTTATTCAAGTTTCAAACGACATCGTGCTCAAGTTGAATATCTGTTTCTGAAGAGCACCTGGCACTTTTTATTTTTGTTTGAAGTAAATCCTAGTGCCTATTCAAGTCCCGGCACTTTGCAAAGGCCGGCGCTTAATCAAGGAACTGCGTACACCTGTTGAGGTTTTTGTAGCTGATAGTCGAACACCTTTTTTTCTTCGATGGAAGTCACCAAATGTTTGAGCTTACTGACATTTATTTTGGTAAGAGAACAGATTAACATAGAGTAGTCTGGTTTTTTGAGCAGACTTTTGTGTTACTTTAGGATATATTTTAAACTTTTATTTAATGTTAATTTTTCCGTTAGGAATAACGAAAGCAAGAAAAAGCAACACATCTGCCACATCCCCGGCTGCAACAAAGTCTATGGAAAAACTTCTCATCTAAGAGCGCATCTCCGCTGGCACACGGGAGAGCGTCCGTTTATCTGCAACTGGCTCTTCTGCGGCAAGCGGTTTACGCGCTCTGACGAGCTACAGCGGCATCGGCGGACTCACACAGGTAAATCCAAGCCATTCAACTAGTCTCAAACTTTGTATTTGGTTTTTCAGGTTAGTATCAGTAGCTTTGAAAGGATTTTCAACCCTGCAATTGACTGTTTTGCAACGACTTCATGTAGTGGAAAACAGCCGTAATAAAATAGCCTAAAAACGAATCAAATGCAAGATGACAACGTAAAAAGTCGTCCAAAATAGTTACATTTTTGTTTGTGTATCGGTATAGTTTGATGGGTGAAATTTCGTTAAGGTAACCCACTTACACAAGTAATTTTACATCGTAACATAGAATGAATACAGCAACAGTGGAACCTCAAGCAGACTGCTAGATAAAACTTGTTTTACAAAGAACAAAGTAAAATTCACCACAAATATCCATTTGGCTACATAGGTAAAACTGGTTTTGGTGAGTTACGACCCGAGACATTACTGAACTATGAATAACTGATCTAAACTTTATTGATTTAATATTCAATTTTGTGGTCCAAAATTCTATCATTAATTTATTCCTGAAAATTAAATAAACTCGAAGATAATCACTAGGATCGCTTTACCATTTGTTGCATGCATTAACTTGCAGGCTTTTTTTAAATTCTTCAGTCGTGGAATTTGAACCGGCATTCTCTTGGAGTCGGTAATTCGGACCACTGGGCTAAAGGGTTACAAGAAGCAATGATGAATGAGGGATTTTTTATTAGATTTCATCACTACCGTGCTGTTTGTTTTGTATGAACTCTTATTAACAAAGTAAACGTTCTTGGTTCCTAGTGTTTCGTCGTAATGAAGTAAAACCTTCTTAATTTCTAAACCAAAACAGTTTTTAAACTTGTTTTCACTTTGCTAATTTAATTACTTGAACAACTTAATTGTCAACATCCCATCCCACCATTCTGTATCGGTTCCATCGTTTGTTTCTTGTTTGCAGTTTTTTCTTTATCAAAATGTTCTATAAAAAAAACATTTTATCTGCAAGTCTCGTGTCTTTTCTTTTGATTCGTAGGGGAGAAGCGGTTCACATGCGGCGAGTGCTGTAAGCGCTTCATGCGTAGCGACCACCTCTCCAAGCATATCAAGACGCACTCACACAAACGCACACCCTCCGGCAGCAACCCTGATCTGGCGGGTTCAAACGAGAGCGCCGAGTCGATGCTGTCGATCTCGGCTGAAGCTGACCAGTCTGATCTGTCCATCAGCGAAGGGCCAACCATCATCGAGGTGACGTCAATCCCACCTTAAACGGTCTTTAGGCATTTTTAACATGGTAATTTCTCAGGCCTTTAGGGAATTCAGGAATTTACATAACGCAGGTTGTATGTATCTTTAAAGGGATGAATATGCAAGAAAAATTATTAATACTTGCAGTGTATTATGAACTTTGATTCATAATCTAAGTGGAATTCAGAAAAATCTGATATTAAAAAATAATAGATGGCCGTCGTATACGGTACTTTGATAATAAGCTTGTGCTCAAAGAACAGGGTGTGTTTATTCATTTTAGTTACTTTTCTGTTAAGCAGCTTCTATTGAAAATGTTGCATAGTTTTAAATGGTCAATCTCACACGTTTTGAATTAAAACGTGAAGCATGTGTTCCGTATAGCATGTGATTTGTAATATTAGAGAAAGAACTTTTTGGATGCTCGGATTAGATGTAAAAGGGTACTTGCTGGAGTATCCTTATTCAAATTGTTATAAACTATTGTGCAGTTGTTATACGTGGGTCGGTGCACACACTGACTAGGCATATCACATTAGAATGCAATGTTTAACTTGACATGAATCTGTGTACGAGATACATATTCAGAAAATCGTTCATCTTTTTAGCTTGAATTATAAAAAAAGGAGGAAAAATGGGATTTTAATTCTTAAAGAAGTTGTGAATGTCATCGTTTACAGCTGATAAAAGAAAATGTTGTTATTGGGGTCGACTAAACATGCCTTGGTAAGACTGTATCAGTACCACTTTATCGAGTTGGCTTTGGCGTTGATTTGCAGATTCTCAGCACCAAAACCAAGCGAGGCGTAAGTTGACGATTATTTGTTGGTTGCGTTATCGCAGTGTTTTCAAATCGTAATGTAGACCGTCGTTAATTAAATGTGGCATCTGTTACAGTGTTAGGTTTGGTAAGATATTTAGTCGGCCATTTTAACCACAAGTGCATTCTTTGTGACGGCCTAGTTTTGTTAAGAACCGTTTTATATTTTTTGACTGCTTTTAAATTTATTTTGGGAAGTTAGTTCCTTGAAATGTGGGGAATTTTTCCCCCTTGGCATTTCTCTTGGTACTTGAATGTCAAACATAGTGCGATGCTGCGTTCACAAAAAAGTTTGAAGGTTTTTTAAAAACGTTTCTAAAGGTCTGAGGAATTACCAGCTTGTTGACGATGGGTTTTGCTAATGTGAATCATTGAGTGCGCCCTGTATTTTATCTGAATTTTTACCATTGTTACTGTACAACGTGAGACGTCGGTTTGGTAGCACGATTGTTGGCGTGATTCTTAAATAGTGAAAAGGATTTTAACCGGCGCCTCACGTCGAACAGTTTAGTGTTAAGGAAATGTTCCTTCAGTAAAGCTTGTTTTACGAGTCCGTTCACCAACGCATTAAGTACAGGAGTAACAGTAATGTTGTTAAATGGGAAGTATGTGCTTTGAAACATGCGGATGACTGCATGAAATTATGGACCAGAAGGGGAAATTATTAATTTTTGTTGTGAAGGTATGCCGTGTGCGTGCGGTTTTCAGTTTTGTAAAAAAAAAATGTGACGTTGACATTCATCATCATTTCTTACTAGTGTTGGGCTGTAAACCGGTGTACCGTGGTACCAAAAATGCAACAGCATGCCTTGTTAAAAATACAAAAAAAAGGCACTAAAATTATGACAATAGTTCATTTAGTCCACGTGTTGTATGGCTCAAAGCAGTGCAACAATCAGTTAAAGATCAACAATGATAAAATTGGAATTCTAAACAATGTACAAAAGTGAAGCCAAATTTGGTTTTCTTTGATGCTACAACCAGTGTTTGTTTACATTTGAAAATCTACTTGGATAGTAAACTACAAATTTTAGAAGATGGTTTTTTAATTTTTTTTTTATCTCAAATATGTCGTTTTTAATTGACCTTAAATCGGGGGGGGGGGGGGCCCCGGGCCAATAATTTTTTTCCCCTTAAAACTATATCAACAAAACACTTTTTTCAATACATCATATAAAAATCGGGTTTTTGGGCCACAGCAATACAATACCAGATACTGCCTCATTCATAAGTACTGGAGAAAACAGACTACCGGGGTACTAAGCTTGCTACCGGTACCGTCTGAAAAATTTCTGGTACCGCCCAACACTATTTCTTACTCTAATAGTGCTTGCAACTGGCAAATTCATTTGTTTTCACTTTCCTCAAAATACTAACTTTTAAAAATATAGCTTATTTTGTTGACGTAAATGCTCATTTGCCCAATAATTTAAGAAAAAGGTGTTCAGCCACGCTCCCAACCATTTTTGTTTTTGCACATGACTGAGAAGGTTGTGTTTCGTATTTGCGCCAAGTTTAGAGTTAGAGTATTGTTACTGACGGCTGTCGGATTTTGAAAATATTGAGTGCATGCACCGGAAGACACTTAGCGTTCAGGCGGTATGAGACCGTGTGATTTGTGGCTGTGCCCATTTAGTTTCAAGCGTTATTTGGAAGAAATTGATGTTGTCAATTTCTTTCATTTGTATTATTGCAGTAAATGCTATTATGCTATTTCTAGCACTTTTGAACCAGAGGTTTGCAAATCGTTCAGTTCAAGCTTGACCCGGATTCACGTGGGTGTTTCATTGAATGTAGGGATGTATAACACACGAAAAATTCAAGCTGAGCCAAGTATGCAACTTGAACTCTGCTCGTTGCTGACATCCATGCTCGAAAAAATCGAATACGGTAAAAGTGCGATAACGTTGACAATTTTGACCGATTTTGACATTGCCTCGACAAGAGCTTTCCGGTAGTGTACATTAAAAGCCACTAGTGCAGTTCTGGCTTATCCTAAAGTACTTATATTTAAATGAAATCACCATCCTACCCACTTTTGTTGAACCTGGAATGTTTTCGCCAAACGAAAAGTGATGGGGAACATTGTTGGTCCGCCAACATTGCTGGAGAGCGTCGCTAAGCACCTTTTTCTTTAGTGAGCAAGTGGTCAAGTGAGCATTATTTAAATGAAAATACGCTATAAGTTAAATGCAAGTATTTTAGGTTAATTAGAAACATTTTATCTTAAAATTACATTTCTGGGCGTTCTGGATCATGTTGTGCAGTTTGTGTGTAAATTTTGAGGAGCATTCCTCAGCGATGTGATTACTCTTGATTTTAAAAGAAAGAAATTTCGAAAAATTGTATTTATTGTACATTCACGCTTGTAGCTCCATTTAATTCTAGGAAATTTATGTACATAGGGTTTAGTGTTGTGCCAATTGGCAACAAATGTCAGGCTGAACATTCTGATAAGGGCCTTAAATAGCGGGGTCACGGAGGTTAGAAAGTTCTGAGGAGCTTTCATTCTACAAAATAATCAGAAATGGGTCCTCGAACGTGCTGATGGAGGCTTTACCTATGAAGCGACTGTTAGGGAGGGGGAGGATGATAGGCTACTGTGAGTATGGCAAACAAACCAATATCTTAGCAGTGTACTGTACGAGCTTTGTGATTTGCACGATGTCTAACATTGCGTTGCGTTCAGATACCTCACAATAAATCATAAAAATAAAATGTTAGGTAGGTAGGGCCCCAGACAGAAGCGTTGCTCTGGCCTTAAGGGCCTGTTGGAACAAAACTCGCACAACTCTTTCCCCCTCCCTCAATTATAATTAATAAATTGTTTTTCAGTGTTGAAAGCTTAAGGTTGCTTATTCGTGCGTGTTTGACTTCCTCGTGTTTCTTTGTTTTTCTAACCAAAGTATTGTGCAGACCCAGTGTCACGTTAGTTTTTTGTACATGACCGGTCTCTATACAGTCAGCAAATTTCGTAGTACGGCTTCAATTTAGACAAATAATACAGTAATTTTCTCTCAACTCTTATTCCAATTGGAATGAAAATAATGTCAATCGTTAAAAAATGTTCAATTGTCATCAACAGGATTGATGCTATACAGCGGTAACAGCCCTTGAGGGTAACTCAGCCCACGTTACATGATGCAACCCTGTAGGTGTCATTATTAAGAAAATGTTCCCTCCCTGTCTGTCGGTTACATGAGAAATACCAAACTTACGCATCACATTCATGTTATCAGTAGGCAACTATGCTTTTAGCTTTTGCCATGCACCGAGCCGTAGCCATGGTGCCAGAAGGAGAGAGAGACACTTTTGTTAGGGAAATCCCATCGGAAATTTCTAGGTTCTTTTACATGCCACAATCGTCATGAGCACGTGACATCACGGGGCCCTTCTCTTCCTGAAAATGTCGGGTGGCTGAGACCGGATTCGAACCCGGGACCTCTGGTCCACGAGACGGTCATGCTAACCATTAGGCCACCTTGCCCCACTGTAGGCAACTATGCGGTAGAACCGTCTTAAGTTTGGACAGCCTCCCAGTCAGTGCCGGAAAGAAATCAATTGGCGCTGAATGGCCCCATGAGTCGTGAGCCCCTTCGAACAGCCAACCCGTCCAACACCATTACTGCTCCACTGACCCCATACCCGAGAGTTACTAGCTGGTACCCTCCAACAATGCGTTGATGTGTGTGTCCTCCCCTCCTCCTCCCCCCAATGGTTGATTCACAGGACCTCGACAAAAGATTCCGGACCCGATTCCAATTATTTTTCTAGAAAGATAGAAACTTCCATCTGTTTTTATTGCTTAGCTCTCTTTGTTAGGTGTTTAAAGTTTAGATGGCACATTCAACGGTAATGATCTACACAGAGCATATCTGCCTACGCGGTTAGTAGCATGAATACTGAAATCGGGAATTATTCTTGGTCCATTTTAAGCAATTACTTTTTTCTTCTTACTGTGTTTACTGTTTTACCATGCATGTAGAGCTGTGTAAACAATGTAATATCTGCACAACACCACATTCTTAAGTATTTGCAACTTGGAAAAAGCCTAGTACGGAAGTGGATCATGACACCGAGTACGTAAATGCTTTAACAACGAATATAATTGGAAAATAGATATATGTATTTTAAGACTTATTTGCAATAAGGTATTATTTCAAGAGCTTAAAAAGTTCCATTAAGAATAAGAACTGTTAGATTGTATTCAGGCTGTCGTAGCATATGACGTGAGCGTGGCCATTTCCACTAATTTTTTTTACTGTGATCATAGCTAAGGACCTGTACTTACTAGAGGTGCACCGATGTTGACATCGGACATCGGAAATCGGCCGATGTTTGCAACATCGGCCATCGGCCGATGTCCGATGTGAAAAGCTGGCCGATGTACCAAAAATTTTTTTTTTTAAGCAATTTCATTACCTAAGCTTAATTATTCGTACAAAGTTCATATAAAGATTAACACAGTTCGTTTAAGATTAGCGTAGGCGTAGTTAAATTGCAATTCAAGCCTATAAACAACGTTTTGTAATCTTGGTCACTTTGGAGTTTAAAAAAAAAATTGTCGTCACCCATGGAGAATGGAGTGAGGCACTAACGAAATAGTTATTCTTGAGAAAACTATTGCACACAATTATTTCAAACTTACTACAAGCACGCAACAGATATTCATTACAGTGCACAGAAAAAAATCAAGATTAAATAGCTTTAATAGTTTCGGAGTACCATTTAAATTACGGGTGGTATAATGAACTAAAATTGAAAATCTCCGTGTTGACAAAACGCGTCCGAAAGTTGGCGTTAATTAGGCTAAAAATCGTTGTTCCCACCTGATAAGCGATAGTGTGAAGATTTATAGGCTCCTTTCCGTTTTAGTTTTTTATCGTAGCTGTTGTTTTAATTTTTTTATGTTGTGAAACATCATCGTTCTTGTGATTTTCAACGACGAACGAACCATAGCGACGAACTGAAACACGAGCGCTCACGTGAAATCCGAATCGAGTTCGAGCAGTGGCGGCCATGTTGAAATCGCGCATTAGCCAATGAGAGCGCGCAAAACTTGTCACGTGGTGCCAACTGGCCAATGAGAGAAAGCGATCTTCAAATGCTTTGGAAAGTTCGCTTGAAACAACCAGAAACGGCCTATTACAATCCGCCTGATTGGCCAATGCCAAATGGCCATCGAGAAAATATGTTGAGAGGCCTGGATAGACGGGAATTCCAGCTTTTCAACGAATCCAAGGTGGCGGCGCCCACTCAACTGGTTCGGCCGCTACCGCGGATCAAAAATGAACAATTTTCTGCTTTCTAATTTCGGAAAAAAAGAACGATATCAACATTTTTGCAGTTCTTAGTGGGTCTATGCTCAACTAAAGTGCTTTTTTTTTTAAATTATAGACATCGGTAACAACTTATTTGGTACAGAAATCGATGCACAACATGTCAGATAGCGAATTTCAACTTTTCTCAATTTGATATTTTGGCCTAAAATTGCGTTTTTTCAACCTCTAATTTCCCTTCAAAGCTTTAACGTCGTTACTGCGTTTGGAATGATTTTTTTTTTTAAAGTTAAGTTTCCCACCGAGTTCTGTTTCTTCAGAAAGACTGTTCAGTACTGGTAGAAATATTAGCACCAAAAATATCAGTTTGCTTCCAGAAAAATTAATGATGCTGGTATTTCTGAATCAAAATCTTCCATCTGATAACTGGAAGTACTGATAGCCCAAACAGTGCTTTTAACCTAGCAATTTATATTTTAAGAGATTTTAATTAGTACTTAGCTAATAATGATGGTAGTTTTTTTTTACTGAGCTTTATTACCATTGACAATAAATGGCTGTATGTTAATATTACTATTCAGTAAATGAATGGTTTACGAACACATGCCTAATTTTGAAAATGTCGTTGTGGAACATACTGTGAAAATTCAAATTCAATAGCTAGTAATTTCACTTTTAAGTTCGCTCACTAACTAACACATGACTAATTTTTTTTTAACATCGGTAGACATACATCGGCATCGGACATCGGCCGATGTTTTTTTAACATCGGAATCGGACATCGGAATCGGTTTTAGGGCACATCGGTGCATCCCTAGTACTTACTGCGACATTTTTCAACAAAATTAGCAACGAAATTTCTGCGCGAATTTGTAATATATGCGATGAAAAAAGGCATTTTGCAAAAAATATGCTGCGATATTTCGAGAATTCTGCAGCAGAGAAAAAACCAAGCACCCAAAAGCTAACGGAAAATAGGCCTCTAGTTGGCGTACGCTATGAATAAATTTTTTTTAAATTTAAATTTAACTTTACACTTCAAAGTGGCTGTCGTCAACAAACAAGATCGTATTTTACCGTCAAGTTAATAAAATTTTGATGAAAACTATGTTAATTTACTTGGCTAAAATCACAAGTTTTGCTGGAAAATGCATATTGTGCGATCAGATTTTCTAGTTGGGAATTCTTTGTAAAAATGTTATTTACGGTGTACAGAATCACGGAAAATGCAAGTCCTTAATCACAGCTCAGTTGGCAAATCTGCTGATTAGATACAAGATAGTTATGATCCTGGCACCAGTCAATTCATTATTTTCAGTTTAATGGCTACTATTTAAAAAATAATTCAATAAAAACGTAACGTGGTCAAACGCTAGCATACATTGAATCAGTCAGAAACCACGCTCTGCTACCATTAATGTGTTACCATTAATACTTGCCCATTTAATGCGGTAAAACCTACTCATTATGATCATTGTTGGCCAATTTTCCTATTAATTATAATTAACTTACCACTAGAATTGGTTTTTTTTAATTTATTTTTGCATTTATTGTTGTGTTGGAAATCGTAAAAATACCGGCATGTGATTTACTGTTTTCTATTGTACTCTTAGCTTTGTCAGTGCAAACCCTAGGTTTATTGAATTGTGCCGAATAAGTTAATTTTTTTTTGCAAGTTTTAATTATCCAGTTTTTTTAAATTGGAAATTGACCAATGAAGTGCCTCCTGTCCCAAAATCAGTACATCTGTAAAGGTTAACGCCCTTTAGGAGGAAAAATAAGTTAGTGTGAAGTGTTGCTAATAATTACCTTAGTCGCGTGTGGTAATTTTCATGTTGCAATTGCAAGTGGTGAAAAAAAGTAATTTGTTGCATTTTCATTAAGGCTGCGTTGATGCCAATTTTTCCGACCCAATACCGATATAGTTTTAAAAATTTGCTGGTACCGATATTGCAATCCAAAACTTCAAGGCCAGTTTTCTTTATTAGCTATCATAAGTTTGTGTAGTGTTCCTCACAAGTCCAATAATTGTTGAAATGAAAAGTTGTATAATGGTAATCAACAGTTAATGGACAGCTAAGGGGATAATCAGTGATTGCCTGAGCTAAACTCTGCAAACTGCGTGTCACTGTCTCTTAACTGTCTCCGATACCAATTCGATATCGATGCACAAATATCTGTAACCTATCCGATCTTGGTCAGGCTTAATTTCAAGTATTGCTTTATTCCAACTATGTTTCTTTAATTTTCAAGGCTAATTGGAAGGTCACACAGCGTTAAATTTAAATGGTGACGAACGTCCAAATTTTCATTGTTTCCTTATTGTTTGACCGATTTGGAATATCAATACTTTAAACCTTTTTTTAATTTAATATCAATTAGCTCTCACCAATTGATATTAAATGATCAATTGGTAAAAATTGTACTAGACCCGGGTGTCAGCCATTCAGTAGAATGGAGCCCCAAACAAGCAGACGATTCTGCTATTTCGCTTGCTGAAACCGTATTCGTTTCGCCATTGCCTTTTTTTATCGCGTCGGTAAGTCTTTTTCATTGGTTCAAAAGCAAACTAGATACATACTTTAGCAAGTTATTAAGGATATTATTTTACTGAAACCAGTAAACATGTGATTAAAAAATCTCATCGTTCGTTGTTTTTTTCCAATTTGTGTGCCTGAAAAACATTTTTGTCTAACTTTCCATAGCGTAAGACTAAAGTTTTAGGATACGTGTGTGAATGTAGCCGGTTGCTTGCTCTTAGCCCTGTGATAAAAAAGATGTAGCTTAACGAAATAAGGCATTGTAGATGTGGTGAACAAAACCAAGCTGTACAGAATGATTCTTTTATAAGATCACTGATTTGGATATTTATGTGATTTTCATACGGTAAGAACAAAGAATTATATTTACCCACTTAACAGGAGGATGTTTCTATTCATGAAGTAACAAATGTTACGGTGTCGGCTTTTCCATTGTTTCTTGGAACTTTACCTGTGCTAGAAAAGCTGTTCTTAACTTTTTCTGCTTCATAGTGTAATTACAGGTAACTTTGAGTAGATAAGTGGAGTTTGAATTTAAAATACATATAAAACATTTAAAAAAACAGGGCTGTGTTGATGCCAATAATGGTACCGGTAATCGATAATTTTTCCAAAACGACAGATTTTAACATTCAACTACATAGGATGGGTTGGTTTTCGATTTTCAAGTTTTGGTTCAGTTTTCGGTTTTTTTGCGAAAACCTAGGCCAGGTTCGGTTTAGGTTTTTTAGAAACGTTAAAAATGTTTCCTACCTATAGGGGTAGGCTTAGCACTTTAACAAACAAAAAAATAATTGGGCCTATGGTACATGCCAACTTCTTTCTTTGTTGTACGGTGTTTCACGTCAAAAGGCTCACTAAAACAGTAACTTCAACAACCACAGCTACTAGTGTGCATTTTGCTAATAAATAATAAAAATAAGAAAATAATAAAACAACCATATGCTATTAGGAACACAAAAACGGTAACTTTAATAAGCACAGCTCCTTGTGTGCATTTTGCCCCCCAAAAAGAAAGAAATAATAAAAACATCCTGTTTTCAGGAACACTAAAACAGTAACTTCAATAAGCACAGCAAGTTGTGTGCCATTTTCCAAGAGCAAAAAATAATAACTTTACCAAGTAACTTTACTGAAAAAATCCAAACTGCACTTTGTTTTGATGCAATTATTTCGTCTGTATTTGATCGCTGACAGAATCGTGGATTAGCAAAATAAGCACAGCCATCTTGTCAGCCGATCGTAGAGATATTAAGCAGGCCTAACTCAAGGCCGAACGAGGTGCCCTGGGCACGTGCAGCATCCTGTAGCTCCAAGCGAAGGCAATAAGGCTGTAAGAGCAAGGCCGGTTGAGATCACTCAGTCGCTCACGTACGTAAGTCTTTCGAAAACTGAAGAAACTGTTACTATGTAGGGGCAGGCGGTTTTAATGAGCACTGAAAATCGCGATTTCGTTATCGAAGCCGACCCATATCTACAAAGACGACATTTTAACAATTTTTTCCGACAGCCGTCAAATGGTACCAATTTTAAGTAACCGTTTCAAGTTATTTACTAAAAACCTTAAATAAGTCCCTAAAAAGGAAATTTGAAGCAAGAAATGTATTAACGAAGTCACAAAACTGAAAGTATTGTTTCCTCAGCCTTGAAACCAGCTGGCAATGCTGCTTAGGTCTCGTTTTAGACAGCCAAACAAAAAAAAAATGAATATCGGTATCTCGTACTCCCGGTACTTTACCTTTATTGGTACCGGAGCACATAGACTAAAAGTGGTAGGTACAGCCCTGACTTAAAAAGACTTAAAAAGTGGCATCTTTAAGACTACTGGTGTGTACAGGGATCCAAGACAGGGTTTGCACACTTACTCGTATTTTTTTCTGTGAAGAGTAAGGTGTAATAAGTGAGTGTATTGATGGTTTTTCTTTTTAAACGATGTGTTTCATAACCATGAGACGTTGCGGGGTTTTTTTTTTTTTTTTTTTGTGTTTTCCTAGTATTTTAACTTTTATGATGTAGTTAAAAATGTAAATATAAAAAAAAAAGTGTTAATTGTTAGTAAACATGTCTCATTTTTTTGTTATGTTTACTTTAGTTGAAATTTAATAGAATCATGGTGTAATTGTGCACTTTTTGGTACGCAGTAATTGTGTAATGAAATGGACATGGTAACAGCTCTGGGGGGGGGGGGGGCGGAATGCTGGTACTCTTTCACTGTGTATGGCAGATGTGGTAATACATATTTCACTGAAATGACTGAAGTCCAAGAGAGGAGTAAAAAACATTGAATTTATATACTTCTAAGGGAAAAAGTGTGAACTTGAAAAATTTTCTGGCGATGCTTTTTTTAGGTCACGGTGGCTTATCGGTTCAGTGGCCGTAAAGGGCACCTTGGAAAAATTGCTGCCAATCAATATTGGCCAAGGAAAAGTGG
>JAHWFP010176459.1:11425-25119 GCA_023313725.1 Lithobius niger | reverse complement strand
TCAACTCTCTTTTAATTGAATTAAAAGAGAGTTGACACACAAATTTAAGCAATATTGAACTGAAAATGTCAAAGAAATCGAACATCGTGGATTTTGACACATAAACTTATTCGTGTTTTTTTTTCTAAATTTAGTTTTTTCTTCTGCAGTGGATTTTTAGTTTAAAATAAAGTAATATTAGAAACACAGAAGAATGAATAGAATAGGAAAAACTAGAATAAAAATTTGTCGTCATAGACAAGTCGAGGTATGCCCGAAGATCAGTCACTTATACCACACCTAGATAGTTAAAAAACATAAAAATGTAATAATGCCATCTAATAGCATTGTTAAATTTAAGTAGGTTGACATTAACCACGCTGAAGACCCCAGAAGAAGTCAACGTCACACTGTCCGTTGGGAGTGTTCCAAGGGTTGACAACTTTTACGTGAAAAAAACTCCCTGTAGTTAGTTTTAATCCAATTGACTAACTTCAAGTGATGACCTCCACCACAAATACATCCTCTAAGAGTAAAAAAGCGTTCAACATTTATGTAAATTAATCCATGTAATAACGAATAGGAGAGAGATCAACTGTTAGACGTCTCAACGTTAGTGACTCCAACTTAAGTATACTCAAACGGTCAGCATAAGATTTACCAAGAGGCCCTGCAAACACTTGGTAGATCGTTTCTGTATGGACTCCCAACATGGTGATGTCCTTGAACAGATGCGGTGACCAAACCTGGCTAGCAAACTCCGAAAATGATCATACAATATCATACAATACAATACCCAGATGAGAGTGGATGTTTTCCTCGAAACAAAACATCTTCTAACTGTGGCTGTTACACTATTTAGCATGTAACAGAGGATGTAACATTTAAGATCAGAGAACCATACAAAGATGACGCGATTAAATAATGTGTCGCTTATTCAAGGTAGAAAAAGTAAAACAGGGTTGAATATTTGATGTTATTTTCTGTCACAGTCAGACAAATCAAAAGACTGGTCAGTTTTTTTTTTTTTTTTTTGTAGGCAATGGGTTAAAGTCATTCTTCTTGTGTTTACGAGTGGATGAAAAGGCCGGAAATAATAAAATTCAAGAAATACTATTATTAATTTAATTCCATTTTAATACCACATTGTTAATTTCTTCTGGCATTTTTCTGTTTTCAATCAGGAAGAAGGATTCCGTCCTGGTGGTGCTACGTTGCATAGCATGATGACTCCTCATGGACCCGACGCTGATTGTTTCGACAAGGCCTCACATGCGAATCTATCACCTCAAAGAATTGCAGAAGGAACACAGGTACAAGATTGAGTGTAGCCATCTTTGTAATTGCGAGGGATTTTGGTAGTTCGTAAAAGTACATATTTTGAGGTAATGGAGACTGCCTAGAAAATGGGATGACTTTTGGGCTTCCTTTAATAATGAAGGATCAATTCTGGGGAAAGGAGACGTACTTTAATTACGAATTCATCTTTTAACTCTCAGGTACTAAACATGTATGTCATGTACTTACTGTACAGAAAATTAGTAAACAGAATGAATTTAGCAAAGGTAGTACAAAAACGTTATGCAATGTAAGCATATAAAACTAAGCTCACATCGACATTTTTAGTGTAAGTCTATCTGCAGGTGCTTGATAGTGGAGTAAAAACATTCAAAACTGCAAAAACCGAGCATAGATGGTAGATAATGTACAGCACGTATTGAAATATTATTGTGGTGCATAACCCCAGTGATAAAGTTATCACAATGCGTTTCGTGTTGCAAGATTGCCACATGTTACTTAGGCCTACTCAAGAATTAAATTCTTAATCTATGGTGCTCAGTCTATGGAAAACACAAGCATTTTCGGGCAATAGTTTAAATTTCGTTTCTAACCGATTACTGAATTGCTTATGACAGGAGAGCATCAGCTAGTGCTTTAAGAAAACGGAATTGTGTAGACCCAGCAATCAAATACAGGAATAATTTGAGCAACTACACGTATTTTGCATGCATTTAAAATAGGTTCATTGACTAATTATACATTGAGAATTGAGTTACGACGAGATGGTTAAAATAACGAAATTATGACAATATCGCAAAGCATCGTATTACAATTTTAATCTGGTAGTGAAATTTCATTTTCGTCATCCTGAATAGAGGCAGCGTCTAAATGGGTAAGTATGATAATTTATTATTAGCTTAAGAGTGGCATTGGAGTCCTCAGTGTGTTTGGAAGGTGTAAATTTCTTGAATTGTATTTGAAATATAGTATTTACGTATGAAGAAATGAAGTACAGGTCACTGGGTTTTAACAGTCAACTAAAAACCCACAGTCAAACCCTACACTACACCACAGAAACAGTAAAGAAATACATACAATTTGTTTTTAATGTGTCTTTGTTTTGTTTTGTTTTAATGAGTGAATCTGGGGTTTGACTGCGGTTTTTTTTTAAACCGTGAAAAGGAAAAAACTAAGATTCTTGAAAATTTGGCTTACAGTTAACGCGATTGATTGTTTTGTGTGCCATTAGCCTTGCCTAGTGTTTACTGTCAGTATTTACAAAATTACTTAAGAGGACACACCAAGTCACAGTTTTCGTGCATCCCATGCATAAATACCTTTTGCAACATTTATATTGGTTTGAATTAATATAGCAAAACCGTTTTGCACTGGAAAAAACCAGGAGAATGTCTCCTGGAAAAAAACCAGGAGAATGTCTCCTGGAAAAAAACCAGGAGACTGTGCATTCTTTTGACCAAATGTTGCATACTGAGTCGCACTGAAAAAAAATCAGGTGGATTTGATACGTTTTTATTTTTTTTTTAGCATTATAACTTACTAGTTATGTGGCAATCCTGCTAAACCTGTGACAGTATACAGATTCTTCACCTATTGTCATGGGCATGAATTTCACAAAGTTTACGGAATTGAGCCAACGACCTTTTGAATTCAGTTTGTAGACGATTTCAGCTGCTGGCTGCAAAAATCTAGACACACGCTGGTGTGTCGCCGCCAAGTAATAGCAGATCGTCCAATAGACATCCGATTGTTAAAAAATGATTGTTGATGAAAAAAAGGCGGCCACACTAGCAGACTGTGTCTTTTAACTGAAACCATCTTATACCTGATATCAGCATGCTGGTGTAAATTCCCCATGCAGTAGAAATCTTTGCAAATCGTTTGAATCAGGTGTCTTGGGTACAGTAAGGAAGAAAACGTCAACACGAAAATGTGAGAACGTGTCCTTCATGGAGAAAAAGTGTCCTCAATAACGTTGAATTTGTGTTACTGGTGACTAGTAACTAGCAACTAGTAACTAGTCCGCAACCCATGTTAATTCTCATAGGGTATAACGACACGTCTACAGCTGATTAGGGAAAGTTGCCAGATCTAAATTTCGGCAGACAGGTAAAGCGTCATGTGGGGCCTTTTTCTAAAATGGGGGTTGCAGCTAGGAGCACGTGGCCCTGAAGTGGCTCGTAAGTGCAAAATTATTGTTGTAACCATTGTTTGTATTGTCATCCAACAGTAGATTATAAGATGCTTAAGTGTTACCCGCTTATCGTTTCAGAACCTAATTGTCAGAATTCATTGTTGTTGCAAATAGGTGGTTCACTAAAAGACGGAGAATATTTTATTGAAAAGGTTTGGTCGGTTTTTTGTTATGGTACACGAATTCAAACTAAATTATCTGCCCCACGACGATAAAAGGGACAATTATGTGTTCGTCAACACCATGGTAACTAAGTGATTGAATGATTAACGTTAACCGAGGTAGGGCCAAGTGAGGAGGGATGCCGTGATTGAGTAAATGAAGCGAACGAAAATCTGCGTCAAACCGTGTCAATTTCGCTGACGTAACGGCTAATCGGGCAACGGTGAAAATTATGAATGAGAAAATTTATAGATATAAAATTTCTCCAGACAAAAAAGGTACAGATGACGACTACGCCGTCTGATCTTTTCTTCATTCACAGTCCTCTGAAAGTTATGATATCCACCCAAAACTAAAACTGGTATAAGAGAAGCCGGCAAGTTTCAAAAAACGGTCAGCCTCTCAAAGTAGTGATATCATTCAACCAGGGAAAGGACGCCAAGGTTAATCCTGTTAGCCAAGTTAATCACACCTAATAATACTTTGGGCGTTAAATGAAAACTTGAAGATTGCTACCGGCAGTAGCAATGTTCTAGTTTTCATTTAACTTTCGAACTATTAGTAGATACGAATAACTTGGCCAACAGGATTAACCTTGGCGGCCTTTCCCTGGTTGGATGATATCACTACTTTGAAAGGCCGACCCTTTTTTGAAACTTGGCGGTTTTTCTTATACCAGTTCTGGTTTTGGGTGGATTTAGTTTATGAGAACCCATCTGATGAAAAAACAATAACGAAATTTCATTTTTTAATAGGTTCAGTATGTTAGTTTTTGCAAGGCAATGTTTGTTATGTCATTATCCCAGCTTATCGACATTATGCTGAACAACAACGTTATCTGAAGTGCACGTACGGCTCAAAGATTTCTCACTCGTTTGACTCTTGGTATATTTCTCTAACTCAAATATTTTCCACTCATTATTTTAGCTCTCGGTATGTTTTGTCGGAGACAGATACCGTAGATGTTGAAGGCTACACGTCGGGCCAACATTTATGACTAGTGCGGGTTCACTTTGGGTGTATACCATAGCTTTTTTCTACGCCTTACAGGGTGGACGATAGTTATGTAGTGGCATTCAATTGTGACCCCAGACAAGCAGAGAAAAGGATTCCGGACTGATGAAGATGTATGGAAACTGTCCCCTGACCCTCACTGGTCAACGCAATTTAAACATAAGAGGTCTCGTGGATCTTTAACACAGGACAGTACTATGTTGTAGCTAGACGGGATACAAAAGAAGCTGTTGTAGTTTCAGTCCAACGTATGTATTCCTCCACTAGATAGGTTGAATCATTGGCCGAAACCAGGCTGAATCAAATGGATTGAATTAATGGGCATAGTCACTCTTCCTTCCCTTCCATCCCTTAGTAAAGCTGATTAACAGGATAAGTCACAAGTGCATATAAACGTCATGCTTACTTCAGTGGCGATTTGAGTTAACATCTGGAAGTATTACCAAGTTGCCTATCTTCACCCTAAGGCCAAGTTGCATGTTACAGACAGCATACTAGGATGTAGGCTGTAATACTTAATATACATTACATTAAGGTTACCACATTACTGTGCAAAAAACAATGTTACTCCTTGGTGAATTGGAGGAGCAAGAATACAAGAAGGTTAAGAAGGGGGAAGAGGGCTTGCAGTAACGGGATGATTGGTTCATTACAGAAAGGGTAACAATACAGCCACAGTTCATTAGCAGTTAGTAGGCTGGTAACAATAACGACACTGCATTACATTGTGAACAATATGCGTTACAGCTTAAGTGAGGAAGTTGACAGAACAATAGAGAACGATTGTTAAAACAGCAAGGGGAAAACAACGGCTTGGGCTGAAGACTTTTAAAATACATTGCATGAAAGAATGCATAAACGCCTGCGTCCTCAATCAAAGCCCACAGTAACCCCAGTAATTAAGTTACACCTTGAAGCACAAAAGGGAGTATCTGGAGTGGGTGAATACAGTTAAAACAATTGCAATGTAGGCAGAAATTGCTCCTACATATTTCTCTGGCGCAAAGATCTCGCACTCATTATTTTGGCTCTTTGTATATTTCTCTGGCTCAACGACTTCACACACAGGGCTCTATGTGTATTTCTCTGGCTCAAAGATTTCACGCTCATTATTTTGGCTCTTGGTGTATTTCTCTGGCTCAAAGATTTTTAACCCATTATTGTGGCTCTCGGTATATTTCTCCGGCTCAAAGATTTCAAACGCATTATTTTGGCTCTTGGTGTATTTCTGTGGCTCAAAGATTTTTAACCCATTATTGTGGCTCTCGGTATATTCCTCCGGCTCAAAGATCTCACACTCATTATTTTGGCTCTCGGTACATTTCTGTGGCTCAAAGATTTCACACCCTCAATTTTGGCTCTCAGTATATTTCTCTGGCTCAAAGATTTCACACCCATCATTTTGGCTCTCGACACCTTTCTCATGCTCAGAGATATCCTACCTATTATTTTGGCTCTCAGTATTTTTTTCTCTGGCTCAAAGATTTCACACTCGTTATTTTGACTCTTGGTAGGCCTATATTTCTCTAGCGAAAAGAGTTCTCACCCATTATTTTGGCTCTCGTTATAGTTCTCGGACAAAAATCAAACTGAGAAGGGAATGATCCAAAAAAGCTAAAAGTACCAACAAGAATTTTGAAGGTTGTGGAGTTTGTGTATCAGGTTAGGTAATATTTCTCGCGTAGTACTTCCATGACTTAGAAATGAGTTCGTACTATTTTGTTACAGAAGCATTTTCTCTTGATTACCGTAAATGATCTTGACCTATTTGTGACCTACGAATGAGCCAATTTGGAAAAAATTAGTAATTAAACTGCGCAATATCCTACTAAATTCTTTTTTTCTTGTGCTAGCTAGAGAGCCAAATAAAGAAAAAAAATTACCAGAATACTCGTATAGTTATTGGTGTATGGATGGAATTTGTCCAGTGATCTTCAACCATTAACTGAAAAACAATGACGCGTCCGCTTTTAGGTTTTAAAGTAATGGACTTGTGGGGTTGAAGATTTTTTTAAATGAATCCATCTGAGCAGCTTCTATGAAATCATCATCCAAGTAAAAGTTAAATTTTTGGCCAGGTTCCTGCGTTTAGGACTGCAACACTATAATGGAACGAGGGAACATGGAGGTTCCTTATATCACTTTAACTCAAGTCAATTTAACTTACATAAATTAGTGCTTACAGTGTTTTAGTAAGGTCTGTGTATCCACCTAAAACCGCTTTCAAATTGTCTTATCTCTTAACACCACTTTACGTCAATATAAGAAGTTGCTGCAAACTTAATGATGTGTTGCGATTGGTTGAAATTGGCACTCAGAAACGTCTCAAAGCTAAGGCGGAAAGCTGTTAATTCCTTAAAAAGAAGTTTAAAGCCAAGCTAGCCGAATGGGGGACATGGAAATATGGGGAGGGGGGTGGGTGTTAGTCAATGGCGATCAGATAGGTGCTGTAGCCACATCGACTTATCAGGAAGTACCATGTACATGTAGCCACTTCTTCCGTAAAATGATGCGATTAAGTCGACTTGAGTTAGAGCAATGTAAAGAACATTTGTGTACCCTCAGTGATGGGCAAGAGGAATGGGTCTTACTGTGCACACAGTCTTCGTCAACCATTATCTAGGAAAAGGTTACTAGTTGACGAAGCCGGGGTTCATCGTTCAGAAGCCGACGGAAAAGCGTCCTTTCACCTCGTATAACAACTGAATAACATGTTACCGTTCTGCTGCTCTCCACTCCTTATATGCAAATCTGGTGGGGGCGGGTGGTGAGTGGGGTAGCAGCTTGTACCTAGGAGCAAAACATGCAGCGTGTAGTCTGGTGACTAGAACCTGAGATAGCCACAAGGCGAGCATTGCGTGCCACACACCGTTAACTGAGTGCAAGGTGCACCACGTTCAGTAACTAGCTGCAAACAACGAGTTGCTGCAACATCACAATTAGTAAGGGTGCTTCCATGTCAAAAAGTGACAGTTTCTGTTTGGATGATACTTTCAGAAGCAAACTAGTCAAGTGGCATCCTTTAAAAAGAGCATACTTGTAGGTTGTGAATGAAAGGGAGTCCATCTAGTCCTAGTTGCACAACACAAACAAATATGATCATACTTGCAAGGAGCTTTTCTGAGGCCAAGATTGCACAACAACTTGTCACAGTGAGTTGGCCAACACCAAACTCATTGACTCGGCAAACTCGCTGTAACAAGTTGCTGTGCAATCTTGACCTCAGAAAAGCTCCTTGCAAGTATCATCATTTTTGCTTGTCTTGGTCGACTAGGACTAGACGGACTTTCTTTCATTGTCACAGTGAGTTGGCCAACACCAGACTCATTGACTCTGCAAACTCGCTGTGACAAGTTGGTGTGCAATCCAAAATCCCCAAGTAGGCCACAAATTTTGCATTTTTATTAGTGTGTTACCTGGACTAGTCAAAAGATTTGGTTACGATTTCCCCATGTTATTTTACGACAATTCCTTCTAACGCATTTCACCACCAGCTTAAGAGGCTGACCCCTGCTACGTCCACTACCCCCGACAGTGAAGACAGTCAGACTCTATGCCAGTTAGTGCAGTACTAATATTTTTGTTTAATACTAATAGGTATCATATTATGTTAAATCTTTTAGGTGAACATGAATTCCGATTTATTTCTCCGACTAAATAAATCGGATATACACCTAAAACATTGTATGAATGACACAATACTTCTAGGTGTCTTTTTATAGATCCAGTCCATTAGGTGAACATGATTTTCTGATGCATGTTCCCTGACAAATTATTCACTATTTTAGATTCTTAATATCTGATTTATCAAAATTTTGATAATTCAGCGAAAATCCCTGAAATCCCTTGCCAAATTTTATTGATTTACGAACTTGAACACATGAAGAAACAGAATTAGTGTGGAAAATTTTATGTAACTCGTCCAATGGGTTCAAAAGTTATCGTAAAGAAAGAACAGGATGGAAATTTGCCGTGCTTTATGCTATGTTTTCACCAACAGCCAGTAAAAGTGAACAATAATTTATATTTTTCAGGCTTTTATGTTTGAGAGTTCTCTCAGCTTGGCGTTAACTACCTGGGGTGAACATACCTGTCAAAAAGTGGACCCCAACTACTTCAAATGCTGGCAGAAACTTCAAAAACACTTCAACCCAAATTGGAAACCAAAAGCAGCTGAAGCGTGATTGGATCAAACATTCTCTGTTTTTGCTTGAAGCTTACTTCCGAAGTTAACGAATTGTGCCAAAAGTACTTAATCCGTGTCTCGCATACTGCACAATGTCATAGAATTTTATCACAGATGTTGAAGTAACCCCTGTTTCTTCTAATATTGTTTGATCTTTTTATACCATACAGTATTTTCATATACCCATTGAATAAATATTTACATTCAGATCAGAGGCTTGTTGATGATCTTTGTTTAAAACTATGCTGTGTCTATGAAATTCACTTTTGCCTTCATCCAGCCCACAAAAGGATCGCAACAGTAACATAAAAAGAAATACCAATAGAATTACTTAATAAAAAATTAAATAATTAAAAATCTTGAAACATGAAGGGAGAGTGATCAGCTTCACCACACCAAACTGGAGAGGTTAACATTTCACAGCCTGGCTTAAATAGTGGAAGGCTGGTGGACAGAACAATGTCAGAAGGGAGAGATTTTCACACATTAACAACACGATTTGATTGATCCAAGTTGGACTTGGAAAATGTTGGGTCGTCAGTTTTTGTGGACCATCCTGTATATGGCAGCACGAGTGGATAGATTGTTTGGGGTCAGTTATTGTTCCTGGTAATTCACAACACTCCTTAGGGCAAGATCAGTAGTGTATCTTCTGCAGGATATCACCATCGTTATCGTTGTTTCTGTCCAGTCGGACTGACTTCTCATCCGACTGGAAGTCTGCTGTACTTAAGACCAATCAGCGGTCGACAAACTTAAAAATTTCAAACCTCAATTTTCAAATTTCAAACTTCAAATATCAATTTTGTGCTTAGAACTGGTGGTGCACTAAAGACAATCTGTGAACTAAAATTTCTTCCTCGAATGTATCAGTATAGAAGGGTTTTATGTAAATAATTATCTCAAGCAATCAAGCCACTCATGGTGGCAGCTATTAGAAATGAGACTATTCGTATGTGTCGAATAAAACGTTTTTTATGTCTGTCAAGATAAACGTTTTATTATACTCATCCCAGTACTGCTGTTGTTAAAGTTAACTATGCAAGGTACTATGTAAATGAGTAACTATTTTTAGCATGTTCTTGGATGAAAGCATCTGTGCCCACCATGAAAACCCTTACTCGGTGAAGTTAGTTTTTTTTTATCATTGACACTGAAAGCTTTTTCTGTACGTATTACACTCCTGTGACCACCTGTAACAGTTTCCTACCGGTGTTATCCCAGTGATAAGAATAAATGCCAGTGGATTTTATGTACTACATCTAAAGGCTGATACATTCCTGGGTACATATGCAACAGCTTTGATAGAATTTAATGAGGACGTAACTTCCATAGATGCATTACAAGCTCATCAGGAAGACATAATGGCAACTCAGACATCCCAGCATCATGCCAAGCCTGGAGAGAGCTACAATGCAGGACCTAAGTCCTCAGCAAAACACCCAAGCAACCTTCCAAAGAAGAGCTCGACACAGAATGAAAACATCCGAGACATTAATTTACCTTTTCTGACTTGTCCAATGGACAAAGACTGGAATTTTTTGAACTGTTCAAAACACATCTAGATTCGTTTTCAAAACACGACTTAATGGTAAACGAAAACTAAAGTCGATATTGAGGCAGGAAATGCATAGCCTCAACACTCCAAACTCTGTGAGCAGGAGTGGTTTTAGGTGGGCGTCCCGACTGTCCCTCCCCCCCTTCGCTGCTCAAAAATAGCCATCCTTGGGGGGGCCCGGGGGGAATTGCTTAATACATTTTTATTTTACCTTCAAAATAGTTTCTTTACTTCCCCACGAATGACAAACAGAAAGAAGGCTATAAATTAATGGATCTTTAACTTAGCCCTAAGGGATCACAGAAGCAAGTCACCTTCTTCCCAGAAAGGAGCTCCTCATGGAAGTAAACAAGAAGGGGAGCGTTCACAAATTACGTAACATGTTTTTTTTTAGCAATGTAGACCCCCTGTCCCCCTTTGGAACACCAGTGTAACACATGATGTAACCCCTACCTGAAAATATATTTTGCCCCCATCAGTTGAGTGCATGTTTTGGATGTACTTACGAGCATAATGACCAGTGATTTTGAAATTTAAAAATATGAAGTTGTAAACAGAAGTTAAAAAATAATTTAGCTAAAAGTATTTACTAAATCATTAACTAAATTTACTAAAGTATTAGCTAAAATTTAGTTTAAAATAATTTAGTAAGAATTCATGGTTGTGTAACACTTCGTCATACTCCCCCGTCTCAACTTCAACAGATGCTAACACATTTGCTTGGTCCTCCCTCTCCCCTCTAGCTTTCACTTAATTTGTGAACACTCCCAAAGGAAATAAGGATTAAGGCTGAGTCGAGGTATTACTAGCTATAAATAATTTTTCTTTTATGGTACCAAAAAATCATGCCTTTCAGAAGCCATAAAAAGCACTAAAGAAAGTCTTAAAACCCACTCAGGAACTTACAGCATACCCCTAGCTGGTATGGAAGAGCACCCCTTCAGAAATTCCTAGGTTCCCCACTGGTATCGGGTATCACTTACCAAAAGGATTTTTTGATACTAGTAAAACGAAGGCCCTCTGGTTATCTAATGGTTGTCTTTTTAAGAGGACTAAACTCAACAGTTGAATAATCAGTATTCCTATTCTGACTGACCGAAAGCATGGCACATTGAGTGGTGCTCAATATTTTTCATGCTTTGATTTTAAATTTGGGTTTTACGAACTGAAACTGGCAAAATCAGCAATTCCTAGGTTAGTTTTTTCTCACACTCCAGGCAATTTTCATTTGTTCGTCTGCCAATGGGATTAAAGACCAGTCCTGTGAAACCAGTACTGCGCTGAACAAATCATTGAAGACATTCTAGGGACATATTATGCCTTTTATCTAGCTCACGTTTTGCTATCTAGCCCTGATCATGTAGACAAGCACTGGAGCTAGTAGCAAAATCAAGCACCAAATTAGGCCCTGTACTTTTTGGCTGGAAATAAGTCAAACTTCTTAGATGGTTGTAAAGATAATGGCATTTAACCTGAAAAGGAGAAAAATGGAGCTATGGATCAGTACCCAGTGCCTAATACACCAAAGAAAGTAATTTTTAGGCTGGTGCACTTTTATCGTTGACATGTGCCGTCATTTTCGAAAACTGTCAGATTTGAGAAAATTAACCAGGAAGAACTTAAATTTTCATTCAGGATGAGCAGAAGACAAGGCCTTTAAGGATTTAAAGACTGAATTACAAGCACTACCATGAACACCCAAATTTTTCCACAGCCGTTATAATTAGACACATGCATCTCAATCTAGTGTGGGCAGCCGTTTATCTCAGGTATACAGAGGAATAAATTATTCTCTATCTTCCACTTCGTGGGCATTTACCTCGGCAAAATGTAAAGCAACAACAACAACTAGGGAAATCCTTGCAATTATTCATTCTGTCGACACATTTCGTTGTTTTCGGCTAGGGAAAATCTTTTTCCTAACAACCGATCACTTGGCAATATGTTATTTATATTGCATAAGCAGTTTACCTCCTAAACTGGAATGAATTTTAATGCATTTAGGGAATACGATTTTATTGCAGTCATAAATCTGGAAAATCACTTCCAATCTCAAATACTCTCTCGCGTATCGAGGTTCCCCTATGAGCTAGGAAGCCAATAGTCTGAATGAACTAGAGCGCACTTAGCAGCTGAACAAAGAGATGATGATGACTACTTTAGCAAGCTCTTGGATCATCGTAAAGAACAAGTACTAGCATATTTGATCGACACCTCAAATAACTGAAACATAATTTAATGATTATTACAGCATTCTTTATAGGATATAGTTGGCTTAACGAAAACGGGAACGTATGGAAATATAGCTCAGATGTGCATTTGTACAGCACTTGTAAATCACTGTATTCTAGATTACCATTCAGCACCAGCAGCTAGAAATTACGGAAGGCAGTGCACGTTAGATAACTAGGCTACACTGCTTTTGGCCTTCCATCTCATGCCTAATCTGTCACGCACATGTAAGGCCTAATATACCATACAAAGTAAAACTTGTGGCATATAAAGACTTGGAATTTCTTGGAGTATGGATCTTATTGCTCCAACTCACGCCAGTAATTCTGAAAATTACATAATTACGTGCGTTGACAATTTATCAAGACGTATCATCGCTGTTGGCATTCTCCAGGTAAAAAGGTCGATACCATCGCACACAAATAATTCAACAAATTAATTGCATGTTTTCGTAGCTCTCTTTTTCCTTGATCTGATCGCATTTCAGAATTCATCGCCAAATAGGAGAATTTATTCCACATCAAACAAATCACTTGGGTTGGCAGGCTTATGCAAGTCGACAATTAATCTATAGAAGCAGTCTTACCGTGTTGTCTTTTTTGGCCAAGGTCTGATGACGATCTGGAAAGGTGAGTGAAACGACAACACTGTGTGTATCATACGTGGTGATGGGCGCTTACACAGGTGTCCCAAAAGTCCGAAAACACCCTCACAACTTTTTAAGGGGTTGAAAGAAAATAGTGAAACTTTGGCAATGTAAGTTTTGTTAAAGGATCTACCTTTTCGTGCAACCGGTATTACACCAGCCCCCCTTGGGGGGGGGGGGGGGTAAAGACTTTATTTGAAAGGTCTTCATTAGGCGAGTAAATTGTCGCAACGATAGCTTCGATAAGATGAGCCCATCCAAAATGGCAGCTGGTCAAACATTAGGAATTTTCTCTACATCCCTATGTCTTACTCGTGCTAAAGTTGTTGTAAAGGGATGTAGGTGGCAGCAAAATGCTTCGTTCGATTAGTTCGATCACACCTACAACGTCTTTTGCCGTTTGAAGCCCAGGGTGTGGGCCTCA
>JAHWFP010176459.1:0-11325 GCA_023313725.1 Lithobius niger | reverse complement strand
TTAATTTTGCTGGTGTGAGGACTTTAATAATATATATAGAGGGTGTCCCAAAAGTCCGAGAATACCCTCACAACTTTTTAAGGGATTGAAAGAAAATTGTGAAACTTTGGCAATGTAAGTTTGGTTAAAGGGTCTACTTTTTCGTACAATTATATTTGTAATTTGCACAAAAATTGTGCAATTCTGTGCAAGACTAAAAGTAGGTAGCAAGACGTAAATTTGAAAACTGTTCACTTGTTGTTGCTGTTGTTGTTCTTCTAGTTCTTGTGCACCACCGTTTCAGAAAAAAAAATCACTGCCCCTACCTAAAATATGAAATATGATTTAAGTCAGAAATTCCTTTGGCCCTTATCTTCAAAGGGACCACTTTTTCAATCGGGTGAGCCATTCTGGAGTTACGGGACCCTGAAACGATCAGTTTTATTGTTTTTACATTGTTTTAACCATTGTAATTAGGAAACAGCCAATCAGCAAATGCCAGCTGCAAGGCATAGACTGAACAATAAAGAAATTCTAACAATGCTGTTGAGCCAACCATTATTCACCAGCATTGTCCTTATTATGAATTAGTTTACGGGGCTAAGTACTAATGTTAATTCCAGATTTTCCAGTTTTTAGTCACGTTACTGCATGCCATAAAAGATACACAGATTACAAACAAAAATGTCAATGTGTGCCGTGAAAAAAGGGTTATATGATTGAAGTTTAAATGTACATGGATAAATATTTATGATTTTTAATTTAAATCATCAAATGTAATTTAAACAATCAAATATGGAAATACATCTGTTTAAGTGCTGTTGTGCTTTAAAAGTATCTAAAACAAAACCCACAAGAGTGAAAGAACCAGCCAGGTTTCAGCAAATCAAAGTAGTGATATCAGAGCCAAAATGGCTGCCACCAAGTTGCTACATTAGTTGGCAAGCTAATCCCACTGACTATTAGATCAAAGGTTTACTGAGAAACCTGACCATTCCTACAACCCGTAGCAATGCGCAAATTTTTCATTTAACGTATGAAGAATACTTAATGGGATTAGCTTGGCAACTAATGTAGCAACTTGGTGGCAGCCATTTTGGCACTGATATTACTACTTTGATTGACTAAAACTTGGCGGGTTCTTTCACCTTTGTGGGTTTTGTTTTAGATATCACATATTTTGTAGTTTTTTTTTTGGTGGCATCTTATATTTGGCACTCCCTGGCCAAGTTTGGTCAAAAATATTCAATAGTAATTGAGATATTATTTTTTTTAGTTTTTCTGGAGTGAGGACTTCAGTCTTCTAGCTATTTATCTATCTATATAATTATATATTTCGCTTGGGAGCAGACTTAATGATGATGAGGGATTATTAGGGATAATGATTAAACAAACAATCAGCAAGTGGCCAACAATGAAATGGATATGAGCCCTAACAATTAGAAACAAACACTATTGCTTCAATAATGCTGACTATTAGAGCCGAGTTGAATGAGAGGGAATCTGCTAGACTGGCGTATGTTACGCCAGGGAACAACTAGTATAAATTAAAGTGTCTGCTGATTTACATTCAACCACATTTTATCAACAATGTTCGTGTTGCCGATTATTTCTGGCAGTCCGTTTGCATTGGTGGGTTTGCATCACTAAAAAAGAGTGATGCTTATTTTGGCCACTGGTGGCATTTTTCCAAAATACAGAAAAATAGCATTACAATTGATTGCAATCTTTTGAGTTAATGTCTCCCCAAACGTCAAACCATAAAAGACTCAAATTGGAATTAAAAAAGTGTTGAATACCAAATTTCATTCGTAGCTGTCACATAAATTATTTTATATGAGCGGAATATTAGTCAGTAGTCAGCATATAGTAGTCAGCTGAAATCAACGATCTTGACGCACTTTTATCACATTGGTACAGTCTACTCACTTGATTGAAATACAACTATTGGTTGACAGGGCACAAAGATTACCCATTTTCAACAATTTTCAAGCTCTTTCACCACATAGGTATTTTTCCTCACCATCGTGAAATATGCTCAGCTCTGGTTTCTGTTAAAGTACCAAAGCTAGATTGATTGATATTTTATTGAACCGATAAGGCCTCCAAGCCATTCGCTCACAAACTTACAAATAAACTAAAAACTACTTACAGACTAATACAATCAAACAGACCGGCTGACTCCAAGAAACCCAAGAAGCCGGGTACCCACGAGAACACGAGTGGGGGGGAGGGGGACGCACCCAAGCGTGAGTAATTGGCTCACAACACAACCCATCCCATAGCCCGGAAGAACCCTAATACCCGGCCCAGGGACCCCCTCCCTATGGGGCCATGCAGTTCGACCCCCAGAACCCCTTGCAAAGGGTCCCCTTCCCCGTGACTACAAAACGACGTCGGAACGCCAAAGCTAGCGGCCATGCAACAACAATGCAGGAATTGAACAATGACTTTCTTAGAATGAAGTGTGACGATTATTGAACTTGTTGGGCGTGGTCCTTTGATTGTCTTTCGTAAAGCTCAACACCACTTAAACAGATGCAATTCTACATTTGATTATTTAAATTAAAAATCATCAATTTTAATCCATCTTCATTTTAACAAAGTGAAACTTCAATCATACAACCCTTTTTTATTGCACACTAACTTTTTTGTGCGAATATTTATCTTTACATTGACCAGTACGTACTACAAATGCTGTGAAGATATTTTAAAAAGTGGCAAGCAAAAAATCTTTACCCAGTGACTCTCCCAACAATCACATGTTCTTCATAACATATCCTTAACTGCAAACAGTAGCCTACTACATGCAACACTTAAATTTTTTAGACAATAATTTACAATTTTTATCCACCTATATACTCTATATTAGATTAATTTATTTCCACTCTTAATGACACTGACTATGACAATTTTGGTGCTAGGTAATTTTGGTAAATGAATATTTATAGAAAGTACTATGCTACAGGTCCACCTCTTATTCGATTTTGAGCACAGCATTGAGTTGAACCCTATTTTCGGCAGAATTTTGCATTAAAGAAATTCGGTTTTGGGTTATTTTCAGGAAGCATATTTCTTGAAAATAAGCCTGGCTGTTCTGAAGTTGTTTTCATGTGTGCAGACCAATGCGTGATGTTTATTGCTAAATTTGTTTTGGATAAGACTTATGTAGTATATGACGTTTGGTGTACCTTGCACCTAAACTATGCTTAATACATGCACCAACGTCCTGGTGGTGTGTAACTATCCCCTCTAGGCTGTATGGAGAACAGGTAGCAGGCACCCCCTACTGTCCACTGGTTAACTGTAACCCTGCGTGTGTCTCATTCACTACGTGCACTCGGCACGCTTCAACTTAAAAATTGATTAATTATTGAGAATTTTGATTGATATTGCGTTAACAACTGCGGTTTCTGTTTTAATTTGTAAATGCACTTATGCATAGAAGATTACATCAATAACTACACTCTAGATTAATGGACATGTATACAGGACTATAATTTAATCAAAACTACCATTAAGAGCTTGTGTGTGTTAACCAAATCATTTAATGGGTTATGATGGTGCTTTTTTTTATCTGTTTACAATAACGCTTAATCTCCTAAATGGTTTACACTTCCAGCTACGTATGTTTGCAGCCATTACAGCCAATCAATATTCCCTTTGCCAACAAAATCATACTTGTGGTCAATCACACTGCACGTTGGTGTTATACATTTACAGGTTTTTTTGTCGTTGAATCATGAAGTAATCCATGATTCATTATGGAAATTAGCTAATACGAAAAGCCTGTAATGATGGGTGAAGTAATGATGTTCGGCAATGACTCCTCCATATTATCCAGGTAAAACAGAATCATATTTTATTCAATTGCACGAAGTCTCTCCAGAAGTTAAGTTGTACCTGGGCTTCTCACAATTATGCAAATGTTGGACAGCGAGCTCCAGGAATTTACCTGTGTACAGTTTCTTGTAGCTAAGTGGTAATTTCCACAGTTTTTGGACTGAGAAGAATATCTCTCTGCTTTTGAAAGGAAGAATACTCATTGTGTATCCAGTTTCCTTCATTGCAGTTTGAAAGTTTTCTTCACCATTATAGTTAAATGACAAATATGTTACATCCTCACTTCATCAAGTCGTCTATGACATTGATTTGAATTGATTTCATCAAATCATCTATGACATAGTTCTACTGCATATTATAATTATTGATACACTAATAATTTCAACTGTAATTGTAAGCATACTTTCGTATTTAAGCGGAGTATTGCAACTCTATTTTTGTGAATATAAAGAACCAGCAACCCATCTCCTACCAAATCTGGCAATTGTCACTCTTTATGGTTTTGTGCAGTCTGCATTGAAGATAGCAATACAATTCACACACCCAACAACATCTTCTTTTTACCAGCTTGTATGAAATGCTTAGTCATTAAACTTTACTGTTAGCTGCAGTATTACGAAAATAAATTGTGTTAAGGTCTTTGACGTACAAAACAGACAATCAACAAAGGAAGCTATTAGCTGCTGTTAAGTGAGGTTTACTGCTTTGTGGACTTCTTATTCTGTACACTTAGTTTTTTAAAGTGCTTCATTTTTTTAAACAAAAACCCTCGACTTGCAAAAAGAGCAGTGGTCACCATTTACAAAATCCACAGGTGTAATCCTAAAATCCTAACAAAAAAGGTCATTGAGCTCAATAAGAAAAATTCTCTGTCGTCGTTTGACACCATGGTTCAAAATCTCTCCATAAAAATTCAAGACAGTGATAAACAAGTTGAGCATCAACCGCATCTGAAATCCACAACTATGGACATTTGTAATCCGTTGATCCTTCTCGGCAAAATTTCCGGTTGTCTTTCTTGGAACATGAATATTCCATCGGCTGACGCCTCTCTGACACACACCAAGAAGAAGCAAATCTTTAGTGCTATGTATAAGACCACAATTGTTGCACTTGCAATTTGCACACTCTTTGCTATTTCAACAGCAGATGTCAAAGACCACCAGGTGGATATAAAGGCCACCAGTCTGTACAGTATTGTTATCTACATCATGAATATTGTTGAGGGACTCGTGTATGTGTTTGGCGTGTTGATTATAGCCCATCTGAAAGAAAAAGCCTTTTGGAATTTATTACAGTTTCTTGCTGAAATCATAGATGATGACTTGCTAAGAAATCGTCAGCCAAATCGACGACTTATCATGTGCTATCTTCTGCAGCATGCTGGCATCACTTTATTCAGCACCTTATGTTTTTTCCTCAGAACGTACTTCATTCTAGTGAAGCCATCATTCATAACGTTTCTTAGTTTTGTTATTTACTTCCTTTTATTTCAAGCTTTGGATTTTTTTTGCTGCCTGGGATTTGGTGTTCTAGCACATTTATGCTCAGAAGGCTTCCGGTCATTGAATAATGATCTAATGGAAACTATGCTGAAACCAAGTACTCTAGCCAGTCAGCAACTGCGCAAAATACGTCGCCGCTACGCTCAGTTGTATTGCTTAGTTTCGCGTCTTCAGGATGCATTGACTGGACTCCTCACACTAAGTATTTTCATACATACAGTGTATTTGTGCCTTGCGCCACTTACAGTTCTCTTTGCCAGGGATCGCTTCAACAAACTGTATACTGCAGTTGCTTTCGTCATGACTGCAGTTCGCTTGTGGGCAGTTTGTGCAGCAGCGGACAAAATTACGAACCAGGTAAGGAAACTCATTGCAACGAAGAAAAACAAGTGCCAAGACATCATTATGTTGAATTAACCAAATTTTTTTTCTTTCTTATTCTTGACTTTTAGGCAAAGGCAGGCTTTCAGCATTTACTTGATATTGATAAGGACAATTTAACTCGCAGTGAAGAGTTTCAGGTATGGGACTTTGTCTTTCGATCAAGAAGTCTTGTATGGTGAAAATTACCGCAGCTACAATTTTGTTTTATAAATATCCTAGTTGCCATTCTGTGAGGTGTGTTGTAATAGTCATACCACCCCTGGCAAACTGTGTCGGTTTAATAGCCCGATGGGCGATATTCCTCACATGGCTTATCCACGACAACTATGTCAAGATGACGTCGAGGTCGAAGGCCGAGACTCCATCTAGATGTAGTTCGAGCTAATTGACCATGTGAGGGATATCAGCCGGATAGTATAACTAATCTATCGCACAGTCTCTAACTTTCAAAATGAAAAACAAAATTATTGTGGTACTGGAAAGTTTGCCGATCATAAATGGATTACAAGATCAATACAAAACTTTGTGTCTTCACATTTGCATAATTTTGTTTTGATGCACTCAGGTTTGCACCTGATACCATTTGAGCAGAGGGTTTTGTTGTGGCTTCTGGATGGGATTTCCTTTAAAAACTAAATTGAGGTGAAATGTTTCTGTTTTAAATCAACAAACTGTTGTACAGTGGCGTGAAAATTAAAATGAACACCTAGTATTTTGGTATAAAAGAAGTATACTGCTTGTGGGGGCCAAAACGTTTCAGTGGGGGTTAGGGGCGATCTGGGACATACTTCTCCAGGGTTTTTCGAATTTTAAACTTATGCACATCATAAGTTATGCACGTGCATAAGTTATATTGGCAACACATGGGAACGTCAAAAAAAATGTTTTAAGTTGGCAAATAAGTAAAGCACAACAAAAACAGATAATGTGCGAAAAAAAATTTTTTTTCTTGCTTCCCAGTGCTTGCTATCGAATTTCTAAAAAGGCCATAAAATGTCGATTAATAGTGTCTGGAACATAATTCAAAACAATGCCAATTCAACAGTACAGAACGACAACAATACAGAACGGAAACCTATTGTTGCCTTTGTGATTGTTGTGCTTTCTGACTTGTGGCGTATGGATTCGGGCCAAGGCTCCGGGCCCTGGAATAAATTCAAATTCAAATTCCAGAGTTAACAGGTTTCTTGTTGAGTATAGCAGAAAATGCAACTGAGTTATGGATAGGCATAACTAATAAAGCTAATCTAATGTTAAAAAATCACAGGTCAGTCACTTGTTCTCACCAAAACACTAAAATATTCCCAAACTTTCGGCCCATGGTAGCTTTTATCAAAGTGACTGCCAGATGGCGACACATTAGTATAGAAAACGTGGATTCATTTTACAGATTTATATAATTAGATTTTGTAATATTGATGTGCAATCATTCGTTCAGTTACCTTGATAAACTTAGTCATAATGGGGCTAAAAATTTGGAGTAGCCTACTATTGGCATGGAATTGAGTTCTAACGATCACAATTACTAGACGAGTGATGTTACAATATCCGTTGTGTGCGAAGTTTAATTCTGAATATTTTTCGTAACCGTTTCACCTACGTGATTCCTACCCTGCGCTCCTGTCACGTGACCTGCCCTGTGCTCCATGAACAAATTCAACACTAATCTCTACGAGCGCCCGTGGATAGCTTTGTCACCTGGCCTCAAATCTGGAGTATAAATGATCACACAAAAAACGAATAGGCGAAAAAAAACCAATGACGTTTTCGCCATATGAAATAGTGATATTAGAGCCAAAATTGTTGCCATCATGTTTCTGGTCCAAACCGTGATCATTCAAGCTTTACTGAATATCACCGTGGTTTGTATAATACTTTTTTGCTGTCTGCTATCACTACTTTATGATGCGAACACTTGCTTGGTCCCTTTACCCTTACAGGATGTTCGTATGATATCACCCCTTTTCATTGTTTTATGGTTTTGCTTTAGGAAAATTGGTTGTGGGCTCCTTATGAAAACATAATTGCAAGTTGTTTATTGACCAGCCTGAAGAAAAGATTAACTTTGATATAATTAATGGTCGCTGATTAATTATAATTCCAATAAAGTGCCTGTTGTATTACATTTAATTATAAACAGAAACAAGTCCCGTGATAAGGTAGTTTAATTTTTTGATTCCGAAATGTTAGTCATATCAAAAACCAAAACTGGTAAAAGGGGCCGCCAAGTTCAGATTGGTTCGGCCCTTCAAAGGAGAAATATCAACATACCAAAACAATCGCCAAGTTAATCACACCGACTAATATTTCGAAGGTTAAATGAAAACTAAAACATTGCTACTATCAGTAGCAATGTTTAATTAGTAAAGTACACAATTTCTAAAGCTTTCTGTTTCATTAGGGTTTAATATTCACTACTAGAAAACGTCGGTTTAATGTCTAGGGTAACGGCAGCCAGCACTGAAATATATAGGTTATGATAACTTGACTTGAACAACAACAATTAGACGGCAACAAACAAACACCTTCTGAACTTGACAGGCGAAGTGTTAGATTACTTCTAGATAAAAGCAGTGATCGCACTGTTTCAATACGTATTTAAATTAGTAATGATGTTTTAATTACCATTTGTAATTATTTTCTGTATATTCACACTAAGAGAACTTTCAGTATGGCATATTATGGAAATTTTCTTTGATCTATCCATGTAGTGTGCACCACTAGCTTTGCTAGCAATCCAATGGAAAGCCTGAATATGCCTACTTCAAACTACTTGATGCTGCAATTTCATATTCGAACTCTTAAATTCGTGAATTAAAGCTCTATTTTCATGAAATTTCTACCAAATGAGAACACAACTACGAACGTTGTCGTGTCCCAAGCAGACAAACACACAGAGAAACTGACACACAAATTTGGGGACAACAAGTCGCCGAATGGTTGAACCTTCCATCCTCGCTGCCTTTGCTTGTAATCTAGCCTAATCTAATTTAATATCCAGTGCCCAGAGACTAATCTAATGGTCTTGTTCTCTCTTTAATGCAGTAAATTCGTTTTGGAAGAATGATGACGTTTGAAAGAATGATGAAACAATCGATTACGTTTTAAATAAGAAAAAAACTTTAAAAAAAAACAATGATGCGAATTTGAATTTGCCTGAGAGATTGGTTACTTACCCTTTCTTGCTACAATGGATTTCTAACAATGGTGCAGTTGTTAAAGTAACGCAACCTTCAAGCATGCAACAATTCATTGTTTCGTTCCCGCTCAGCCAACGTTCCAAATGTATGGTCAGTCTCCCGTCATGGGTAGAGTACGTGGTGCAACAGATTTGACGGTTGACCAGAAATGTAAAATTGTGTCATTGCGAGCCGAGGGACATTCATGGAGATACATTGCTGACACTGTTGGTTGTGCCCACACTGCAGCCTATTATGTTTGGCAACGTTCGCAAAGAACTGGTAGCATCAAGGCGCAACGAGTAGGCAACTGTGGAAGGAAACGTAAAACAACCGCAAGACAGGACAGATGGGTAATACGTGCTGCAGAAAGAAATCGTTTCATGTCTTATCGATGGCTTCAAGGAGAATTTCGACGGGCCTCTGGTGTGCTCATTTCTAGTTCAACAGTTCGAAACAGGTTAAGACGGCACGGAATAAGATGTTTCAGAACAGTCGTTAAGAAGCGTCTAACTCCTGTTCATAAGCGGCAACGCTTGGCATATGCTCAACAACACAGGGATCGCACCGCTGCTGACTGGCTAAAGGTAATGTTTTCAGATGAGAAAGTGTTTGCTAGCCATCCATCGCATGGGGTAGTCTTGGTGAAACGTCGCCAAGGACAGCGCATGAATGATGACTGCGTCAGACTGATTACGCGACAGGGTAGATTTGCTGTCAATGTCTGGGGTTGCATTGGGAATGGCGATAAAGGACTGCTCCAAAGAGTGAATGGTAGACTATCAGCCCAGGGGTATATCGAACAAGTTTTGCAAGGCCCTATGCTTCAGAGTGCTGCTGCCCTGTTCCCTCATAACATGCACGACTGGGAATTCCAGCAAGATGGAGCAACAGTGCATAGTGCTAACGCAACAAAAAACTGGCTTGATATGAACAATATTGAAGTGTTAGAGTGGCCAGCACGTAGTCCGGACATGAACATAATAGAGCATGTATGGAGTTACATGGAAAGACTACTGAGGGATCGCAGACCTGCTAATCAGCAACACCTTCTAGAACTAGTAGAAAATGCTTGGAACCAAGTGCCTGTTCATGTTGTGCGTAGATTGTATGACACTTACCCACGGAGAATACGTGCCGTCCTCCAGGCCCGTGGCAGCTACACCAAATATTAACAGCAAAAACCATGCCCTTTAAACAAGTTTTAATTTTAACTTCCAACTAACCAAAGTGCATACATTCATTAAAAAAATGGCCTACTAATGTGGTTTACTGGACAATAGATTAAAAAAAAAAGTGGACTTCTAAAGTAGAAAATAAGGTTTACATAACGAAGTCCTCACAATCCAGCTGTTTTATTGTGTCCTAACTTGATAATTCTATTTTGGTGTTTGGTTTCACCTTTTCTTCACTTTCCTTGATAGTTAATTACATTTGTTTTAGTTTGGCTACGTCCTTCACAAAGCAACTGTTCAACTGTTTTCTTGTTCTGTTTTCTTGCCAGTTTAATTTACACTCAATATATAATTTAACATGTATTTAAAAACTATCGAATTGTATTTTTTTTTAAACCGATGATTTGTTATTTTTTGATGTTGCATAAACCAACTTTCCACCAAAATAGTGAAATAATTTACCTGAGTAGTTGAGGTTAATTTCCAGGCTATTTTCCGTAATTTTAGGAAGGACATATTTTTCCACATTTTAAGGGTTTTACTTGTTTGTAGGCACAAGATTAGCTCGACTTAGGCCTACACCTAGATGTGTGGCTTTGTTTTTTTCCCCTGAGTTTTCCAGGTTATCCAAATCCGTGGGAACCCTCATAAAGTATTTAAAAAAAGAACACATAATTAAAAATAAATTAAGTAAGCTGTCTTACACGTTGAACACAGATGAAAAAATATGTTATAATCATCTAATAACTTTCATTAACTATATCTCTTATATCAGTCCAGCAGCATTACACACTTAACCGGCAGACAGGACCACCAAGAGCTTGTAGTTTGTATTCATCCATTTGGGCCAAAACAACAAAAGCCAGGTAGAAGGCCACTGTTTTAGAACAAATTATCGACCAAAATACTGGCAACCTCTCAGGAATTTTACTTTTATATGAATAATAAAGTGGCACGTAAAAAGATGAAAATGTAGCTCCACACTAGTTTTCACTATAGGAGTTTTCACTAGTTTGTTTATATGTATATATGCACGTGTTAAATGCTGCCTATGGACGTTTCCTTTTGGCCGTGTCAGTCTGGCTCAGCGGTAGGACCTTCGCCTTTGGTTTCAAAGGTCGTGGGTTCGATTCCCCGCTCAGGCAGTCTGACATATAAGTCCAAAAGGTAACGTAAATAGGTTTGCATCTGTATTTAGTTATTTCACTGCAGTCCCCAGATGTCACAACGGTTGTTATTTGCTTATTACACATAAGGCCA
>JAHWFP010176457.1:0-13889 GCA_023313725.1 Lithobius niger | reverse complement strand
TGATGTTTGTTGCCTAACTTGGCGCGACACACTATCGTGTGTCCAGATAAACAAAAAAAATCTAACGATTTTTGTTTTCCAAGAATTTTGTTTGGGATTGTGTGGGAGGGGGGATTGAAATTCAAAAGCGGGACTAAGAATGTAGGTAACGGCATCTACGGAATAGTAGGTGGGGGTTCTGTAAGTTCCCCCAGAATCCTGTAAAATAACTAATTTTCAAAGATTTTTAGTGCCTTTGAAGCGTTAAAAAAGGCAATTTTCAATTTTTTAAACTGAAATAAACGTCTTACTTGTTTACCTCCACCAAAGTATAATTGTACTTTTAGCTTAGGGGGGGGGGGGGGGGGGGGGGGCGCCCCCGGTTGCCTCTCTACTCTACCCCCGAGTGCGCCAATGTGACGGAGGTTTACTCGACACCCTTAACAACCCAAGAATTTTCCTCAGCCGAATAAATAAATAAGCTTGAAAGACATTTTGGCACGCATAAACGTAAAGATTCCTCGCTAGTTAGAAGCTAGCCAGGAGGCACAGAACAACGGCGAAAGTGTCGTTGCTATGGTCACATCCTTCGAGCTAGAAACGCGGATAGCGCGGCAATGTGATAAAAGAAATGCTTATTTGAAGATACAAATTTCTCCGTGACTCTTGACAGTGTGAAGAACTTGAAAGTGCTTGAATTTAAGAATAAATTCAAGGCCTTGAATTCCTGGAAATTGTTAACTAGGACCTTGAACGTCCTTGAATTTAATATTTTTTAGTCGTAGTTTAAAATGAAATCCTACAACTTTGAGCAAGATAAAGACAAACTTGCCATGTGTTTTAAATGACTTGCATGTTTGTCGTAAAATGTTTATTGAGCTTACCATTCAATTTTTCTTCCTCCATGGATTTTCATGTGTCTATACTAAAGCGAATTGGGGGGAAAACCTGCGGGAAAAAAAAAAGCCAATGAAAAAGCCAAGGAAAAAAGCCAAAGACTAAACTTTTCCTGGTGAAACTCCGTGCCCTGACTGGTGAAATTCGTGCCAAGGTAACTATCCTAACCTATAACAACAAGCTCAACAACAACGACACGAAAAAAAAAAAATTTAAAACAACAGCAAAACAATTTTTTTTTCTCCTGCTTTTTTTTTTCCCGCGCACGATTACAACATAAACATTTTAGTGGTTTTATTTTGTTACGTGTTGGTGGATCTCCCCCAGGAAAACTAGGTCCTACATTGAAGCTAAGCAGCCTTGTTTGAGCAGGTTTGTTGATTAACAAAGGGCCTCAAAAAAATTGCAGTTATCTTGGAAAAGCCCTTGTAAAACAAAACTGGCCTTGGAAAAAGTGCTTGAAAATGCTTGAATTATTTTTTGTGTCTGGCTGTTGTGTGTACCTTGCGAGTACCGACTACTGCATCATTAACATGATTACGGATTTCAGTGAAAAGCGAAGCAGTGCATGGCTTTTTAATGTCTACCTAAATTATTAGAATCTGAACATTTGAGTGATAGTCGAATTCTTGCGAACCACGAGAATACAGCTTAAACAACGGCACTTTTTAAATTAAATTTTAATGATTCCAAGCCGCCAGCCACATCATGGTTATTTGTAGAGAAGCTGTAGTTCACTCGAGAAAACCTCGACAAACAAGACCGCGACAAAATAAAAAAAATGGAATGGTGAATAACTTTTTAAGTCTTTAACGTTGAGGTCCACCAGTGGCGCCTTCGAAAACATTTCGTGTGACCCTTTTCCAGCGCTGTGTCACTCTGGGAGTTTAGAGGGTGGGGATTGGGTGAAAAAAAAGGACGAAAATACGAAAAAAGAAAAAAACAAGACGCGAAATGAAGGAACGGCATTGCGGAGTGGGCATTATGCCAAAGTTTTGTTGGTTCTTTGGCCGGAGACACCAAATTGCCGCCGTCTGGCAAAGACGAACGAACGCCAAAGAAACACGGAGGGGGTGGGGGAAAGGGGGGGGGGTTAAAGGTTGGAGCGTACAACCAGTCAGCGCGGCGACAACCATCCTCCGTTATTAGTTAACCAAACTCGCTACCCTACCGCTTGCCAACTAACCCTGTCATTCGAATACACTGCCGACAATTAGACGGAATTCAACGTTTCCATATCGAAATGCAGCTGGGCGGAGGCACAGGGACTCATGGGGCGCCTTCGATAACTACCAATCTAAACTCAACCATCTGGAGGCAGTTTGGTACCGTTAACACACAGAATGCCCATGAGCAAACTCCGCTCTGCCTCCACACTGGATGAGTTTGGTTGAGTTTGACTTGGGGTTTTCGAAGGCCCTGATGGATACCGAGTAATGTATATATACAGGGTGATGAGTTAAGTTGTGACCCAGCTTGACAGCTAAAGTATCGGTACTACTGAACGATATGTTATGAGACCCGGGTGATGTGATGAGGACATGAGAGGCCATTGATTGGACAAGAAATGGATGACCTTGCCACATGTTATCAAGGTCATGCAACTGCTAACTTTTTAAATTATGCATCATACACCATGAGTATAAATTAGGAATATGTCGGGAACAAAGAGACATTATACCAATGCAAAAAAACAGAACAAAAACCGGACTAGACTTGCAGGACTTATGACGTACGTAAAATGGCTACTTTCGACCCCTGAACTGAAGTAGGCGTTATTCAGAATACGGTATAAAGCAAATTTTTCCTCTTGTTTGTTCCCACATGGATTCGCCACAAATTAACTTTGCTAAACATCGCTTCGTTGTTTCACCTCGTTACCTGAACGCATGAAGAGAGTTACAGCAGCATTTATGCAACGATATCTCTCCCAAGAAGCTCCTTTCCCGTAGAAGCTAAAGTTATTAATGCTCTGTGCGGGTAACTTTAACAAACTACGTGAACGATTTAAATGGCAGATAAGGTTAATCACACTTGTGTTTTTTTTAACAAAAGGCCTTTTTTAATTCTCTTACATACAAAAGAATAATTAAAATCATTTTATACAACAAAAAAAGAAAAAAAAATTGAATAAAGGCTGCATTGAGCGTTTCGCTTCGTTGTCACTCTTGACAACGGAATGCTGAATGTTGAGCAAATGATTGTGAGCAAAAACACTTCTATCGTAATAGTGGCCTCCATTTTTCTCATCGATGGATCCAGTAAGTACGTTCTAAAACAACTGACGTGGGACGTCACTTTTGATGAAAGCGGTCGCTTTTGTTGGACCGGCCGGATCTTGTATGGAAAATAGGATACGCGACTGGATTGGACGGTAAAATAAGGTAACACGTCAATCGGCCATAAGTAATAAACGTATTTGTCGGACGGTATCTGACGTAAAACTGGTTAGCAACGTTCTTGACAACGGAAGGGTGAATGGTGAGCAAATGATGGTGAGCAAAAACGCTTCTATCGTGAAGGTGACCTCCATTTTTCTCATCGATGGATCCAGCAAGCGCGTTCTAAAACAACTGACGTGTGACGTCAATTTTGATGAAAGCGGTCGCTTTTGTTGTAACGGCCGCCGGATCTTTTACGAAAAATAGCATACACGACTGGAACGGATCGGACAATAACGCGGCCGAAAGTGCCAATGATGCGACCTTGTTTCATTTGTATCACCTAATAATCTCATGTCTCTAACAGGATTTAAACAAATTAAGAAAGAAGTAAAAAACTGGTTATTAACAAAATAATAAATGAATAAAAAAAAAATGTATAAAAAACTGACTTAAAATTATAACATAGGTATTGGAAAAATAGTGCTTCAGATAATGCGTATGTTGATATAATGCTTTTTATTTTTTACTAACGGATAAATGTATAGCCTATGTATAATCATATTCACTTGTAATACAATGTATGTAAATATTATGCAACCCACACAAATCCTTCGGATTTCGGGATGCAATGTTGATAAATAAACTGTCTATATATATAAAAAAAAAAATAGCTGGCCCGTCTATGACAGAAAGAAAGAAAGAAATCGGAATTCTCCCAGTGGCAGACGTAGGCTAAAAACAATAGATTTATTCGGAGATGGTAGGATTCCTATCTACATCTAACAGTGGGAGTAATTCTACACGCTGTGGTGTAGGGTTCGTATCTACAATGAATGAGAGGTGCCTTTTCTGCTCGGAACATTAGGAACTGCTGCTGCACAGAACGATCCAATCAATACGCACTTACATTTAACAAGTAGGATTTGTGAGCAAACCGAATAGTATTCATAACAGGAATGTTATCCACACCGACATAAATAAGGGAGCGTTCACTAATACGTAACACCTGGAGGGGGAAGGGGAAGAGCGGTTGAAAAAATGTGTTATGTGCTATGATGGGCGGGGGGGGGGGGGGGGTAGTACGATGAAGCGTTACGTAACACACTAATTTTCGCAAAATTATTTTTCGTTAAACTGTGTTAGAAAGAGTGGCGGGGGAGTTTAAATTCCTAGAAAAAGTGTTACGTAATTTGTGAACGCTCCCTAATTGTTCGTTGGGAGAATCTGGTTACAGTATGGAGAATTTGTGTTTTTAATCAGCAAAATAGCATTGTTTCAGTTAGCATGTGATAGCTTATTTCTAAATAACTATTTCAGTTACTCTAAAATAACCTTGAAAAGGCACATGCTCACCTACGGAGCTATGATTTGAGCCTATTCCCATCATTATAGGTGGTGTAGTTTGACCTGCAGAGAGGACAAACGAAAGTATCCCCAGAAGAACAACAACAAGAAGTTGTCTATTTGGCCCTTCTCTGTATCTCGGGCTTGGCTGGACCGAATTGCAAAATATTTGGACTGCAGACAGGCCGTGACTAGTCAAGGCTAGATTCCAAATTTGGTTTAAAGATGTTTACTTTTAACGGAGTTATCAGCCCCCCCAAGTTGAGAGTTTAACACAGAGACCCTAGGCTGACCCTTACTAACACTAGCTATCGCCAGTGTTAATACGTCCTCGCGCACCTGGGAGCAGGCTACAAAGGTTAACCGTATCACAGCCGCTAGATGTCGCCGCGGTATTTTCGAACGGTTTTCAATTTGTGATAGCGCCACTTTTAACCATCCGTAACCAAATTAGAAACATATTTTAGACATCCGGGGTGTTTCGTGAATTTTTTTTTTCTGGGAAAAAATGTGTAGCAATTTTCCTACTGCCTTTTACTGAGAATTTTTATTTTCTTTCCGGAAAACGTACCCTAAAAAGACCATACCTTCCTACTCTGTAATTGCACAAATCAAGGTGTCGATACTGAATGATAACCAAAACGACCGAAGAATTCGACAAAGACAAAAAAGTGTCCGAGATTTGTAAATCAGCAAACCTTCCAACGGATTTACGGAGATTTAGGGATTTGCTGGGAATTACGGATTTACAAAAGGTTAAGCGAGATTCAATGATATACATAAAGTTTTGCAGGTTTACGCAGATTTGAGGATTTACATGAAGATTTGCGGATTTACTGGGATTTAAAGATTTACTAAAGATTTGCCACGCAAATCTAAAATTATTATTTTGAAACCCGCCAATAACTGCCAATAGATGTCGCGACTCACGGTACAAAGATGCTATTTTATTGGCCAATTCCTAAACAGACCTCGAAAAAAATGGGTCAGTTTTTGGCGGCCATTTTGTCTATCCCCCTAATATTGTTGTAGGTTAGGCCGGATTGTTTCGTAACATGGTTGGAATCAGTCGCCTATATCTTTGCTGAGTATATGAAACTGCTCACTGATTCAAAATCACGGCTTTTTTTAATTTGTGAGCCGTTTGTTTGCAGTAACGGATCCAGGATGACATTTTAGGAGGGGCAATCACCCTCACCGCCCACCCCCCTCCACCCCTCTGGATCGGCGCCTGTTTGTTTGTCCGTGTTAGCCGACCATAGCTGCGCCAACAGTCACGCGCAGACGAAAAAGAAGCAACGTGACTAGATCCAAAGTTAAACTGGCTGCTGACTTGGACATGCGCGCCAAACAACGAAGGACGAAGACCCTCCCTTTGTTCAAATCTTTCTTTTTTCGGTTATATTTTCCATTTATTATTATTGTTTTTTTTTTTGGCTATATCGTAAGGCTCTCAAACCATTTGGTTCACAGACCGCAGTAACAAAAAAGAAGCAGAAAGAAAAAGAGAAACGAAAAAGAAGAAAACAAACAAAAGGGGCCAAAAAAAAAAAACCAAAAAATGAAAAAGGGAGTTAAGAGCTAAAATTACCGGCGCCGTCAAATCCGAAGGCTTTTCACTAAATCTTCGACGAGTTTGGGAATTGTAGCTGGATTCAGCCAAGAACGGTAAAAAATATTACCAAGATTAATAAAATAAAAAACGGAAAAGAAACTCAACACAAACTTAATAAAAAAAACCGCCATTAAAACAAAAAAGACATACATTCTTCTGTCATTGCAATACCGATGTCTGTTTTTTAAAATCTTTTATGTTTTTTAATTAATTAAAAAATATTAATTAACAAATTATTTACGGTTCTACGTCCACAGAATAAAAATTCACTATACTTCAAGCCGAATTTATAATTTTTTTTACTTTCTTAATACATTACGTCGAGTCTTGGAAGGTAAAAATTGAATGCTTTAAAGGTGTTCGATTATTTCCTCTGCTTCTTTCTTTCCTTCCTGTTGATCAATATTGCTTCCATACATAAAGACAAAAAAAAAGGAGTTTCATGAGAAAAGATGGTTGATCCGTAAGCTTCATGTAAAATAAACTTGCACCTACTCAGAGTTTAGTTCGCGCTTACTTCCCACCTGCAACGTGGCCTTCGAAGGTAGTGATATCATTCCACCAGGGAAAGACCGACAATGTTAATCCTGTTGGCCAAGTTAATCGCACCGAATAATACTTTGGACGTTATTAATGAAACCTGGAATATTGCTACCAACAGTAGCAACTTTCTAGTTTATTTTAACTTTCGAACTAACTATTAGCCGGTGTGATTAACTTGGCTAATAGGATTAACCTTGGCGGCCTTTCCCTCGTGGAATGATACCACTACCTTCGAAGGCCGACCCTTTCTGGAAACTTGGCGGCTTCTATTATACCAGTTTTGGTTTTGGGTGGATTGTACATACTATACTCGACGTTTAATTCGAGCATATACTCTTGTCAACGACAGGTGCTTGTATAGCTAAAGCCAGTAGGACACAAAATTGTGCCTACTACTAGAAGTTTTATTCAAGCCTAACGAGCCATCAGAAGGACAGTTGGTTAGTACAAGTATGACTCCAGGTAAACTTAACGGGTATTCGAAATTTAGTGCAAGCCTATTGCCAACCACAATGACAGTTGGCTAGCAACAGTAGGTTTTCAAGTAAACTTGTGTATGTATACTCGAAAGTGTATTGCTTGCCTGCAGTGACAGTTAGCTGTTACCAGTAAGATTGCCAAGACAAGCTACCACTACTTCAAAATAGTACAAGAGTATTTGCGAACTACAGGGTGCCAAACAATGATAGCCCCCCCTCCCCCTCCTCCCCAGAGTAAACTAAGCACGCTAGGCAAAAAAAAATGGAAGTATCGATAGGTAACACATTTTATTGTGGGTTTAACTCACAAGCTCAGTATTCAGCGTTCACTCCAATGGCGTCACGAACAGATTGAAGACAAGGAAAGTAGGAAGTAGCTCTTAAAGCTCCGTGTTTCTTTGGTAATGAAGAGTGGCCCTAATATATTTTCCCAATCTGAATGTCTGTGAAAACTTTGGCTCCATTTTGAAGGACAATGTTGAAAAAGGATGCTGTCTGAACCTCTAGCAATTCGATTTAGTCGTACCAGGATGGAGTAGCACATCGATACTGTGCTTCGGGAATGAAGTCTTAACACGGAGCTTTTTGAGTCACGTTTGTCTTCCTACCCTGCTCGTCTGCAATCTGTTTGTGACGCCAGTGAAGTGAACACTGAATATTGAGCTTTTGAGTGTAAACCCACAATAAAATATACTACCTATCGATGCTTTCATTTCTTGCCTATCATGCTTAGGTTACTCTGGGGAGGAGGGGGGAGGCGGAAATAGCAGGGATATTAGACGATTTTCCATTATACGAATTTCCAGTTAGACGCTTTTCCATTATACGAATTTCCTATTAGATGATATTCCGTTGTACTGTTTTCCGTTATACGTTCTTCCAATTATGCGACTTTCCAGTTAGACGATTATCCCTCACCCCATTTTTTTCTTCAAAAAGGGGAAAAAAGCGGAATTCTTCCAAAAAGGGCAAGGGCAATGTTTCCACCCCCCCCCCCCCCCCCCGTGCACGCCATTGCTTTCAATCCAAGACCAACTGAAAAACATTTTGACTCCCCCTACTCACGGTAAAGAGATATGTATCCCCCCCGAAAAAAATTTCTGATTCCTTCTATTCAGTCTACCCGACATACCTGTATGTGATTTCTTGTAGCCAGATTAAATAGTAGCAGCTCACATTACAAGTTCTCAACTGCCGTATTGTATATGGAAAACGTGTTACGTTTTTAAGAAAAGCACTAAAAACATTCGAACATATGCTTTTAAACTTTATTAGTAACTAGATTCAGTATATTTTAATGTATGTATTGGATGTAATACGCACAATTAGGTTCGAAACGGACAACTTCAAAACCTTTTAAACACGGGAACAAAGCGTTTTTAGACATATCGACGCTGAAATTGAAATTTCCTCTTAAGCTGTGTTTTTTTCCCCCAGGAGAATCATGGTCCCGCTCGAGGAAACTCTAGATGGTTTCAAAACCCATTATCCCCCCCCCCCCCCCCCCGGCACCAACGACAAAAATAATGACCAGTTCTCTCATATTACATGTTAAAACTGCCACTAAACCATAAATCGGAAACTTTTGGTTTAAGCAGACACCGAAATAAAATTGTAAAAACCTACATAACAATCCAGTTAAATCAACTTGCCACATGCGATATAAAATTATTAATATCGTAATTTTTAAAAACGTCTCATCCATCTTGAAAATGCGGAATAAACCCAATATAATAAGGACATTAAACAAATTCTTTACACATAATCTCTGTTGGAAGAATTAGTGTATGGATCTTGGCGAGAGATGCAAATACTAGTAGAGGTTCGTATTTGTACACGTCTAATGCAAGCTAACTACTTTCTCAGTATCCATTAAATAAAACGATTACATTAATCATTTTACATTTTTACAAGATCTTCCTTCGATTCCTTTAATGACATTCTTTCATTCCGTGTTGTATTTAATGTAGTTATCATTCTTTTTTTTCATCAATTGCCACTTTGCTGCAGTTCACACCGTAGCGAAACGCATGCTACAAGTCTCACTTCCGGCTTTACCGGAAGCGTAATCGATAGTTTCGCCATCTGGCGCCTCGCGAGCTAACTATTTTGGCTAGCAACCCTATAGTAGAAATAAAAAGCATAATATCAACATACTGATTACCTGAAGCACTATTTTTCTAATACCTATGTTATCATTTAATTAATCAGTTATACATATATATTAAAACTTTTTTTTTACTTCTTTCTTAATCTGTTTAAATCCTACTAGAGACATAAGATTATTGGGAAGCTGATTAAAAATCGAAGGAATATAATATTGCATATTCCTCATTCCATAACAATATTTCACTAGAGGTATTTCAAATCGCAGACTTTTACTTCTTAGATATGTTTTTTTTTACATCTTTACCTTGTGTTCAGATTTACAATAGTTACATAAGATTATTATGTAATTCCTCAGATTTTTAACATTTGACGTTTAATATTCAACATTTAACATTTTTAACATTTAACTGTAACTACCTCCCTCGGATGACAGAAAGCGGCAACTAGACAAATCAATCGCATCAGCGGCCATTTTGGCGGCCATGTTTTCCAACCCAGTCGCGTATGCTATTTTTAATCCACCATCCGGTCGGTACTGTAGTAGAGCCCTGCACGAGCATTGCAAGTTAGGCTTCCGGTACCACGCGAACCCACTGTTCACACGGCAACATGCCGTTGCTCGCTCTCGCTCTCGCTGGGTGACGTGAAGTCCAAGCCGAAGTAGCGTTATTTTCCTTCGCCAAGTCCGTGAGGCGGTAACCACGCTGCCCCCTGAGCGTTGTACGAGTTGGTTTTAAGACAAGTAAAGAAGAAAAGTCGCTTTAGACGCAGCGCAGTATTTTCTAACGTTGTGTCCGTTGTTTCTTAACGTTCTTCCGTCAGCAAAAGCAGAGGCGAATCTTAGTTGTCCCGAGTCTGGTTGGCGACACGCCATTTTGAGACAGGCTTGGATGACAAATGTTCCTGCCAAGAGAAAAAGGGAGAAAGAGAGAGAGATAAAGAGAGATAGTGAGACAGAAAGAGAGATAGAGAGAAAGCCACGTTGCTCTGACGAAGCACATCTTCCAAGATATTGCAACGAACGAAGCAAAACAAATTTGTCAACTCTGCTTGTTGGACGGGGAAAAACTACTGGACGGGAAAAATGATGAATATATTATAAAGCATGATATTCGGGCAAGCGTCGTCGTTTACGTTTCCTACGTGCTGTGTTTCGAATATCTGCCGTAAAGAGTACAGCCATAATAATGGCGGCGCCTCGCTTCAGTCGCACACGTTCGGTAGAAGGTGGGAATTTCGTTTCTTTATCCATATTTTGGAGCATCGAGCTGGTTTTGCGGTAAACTTTAATAGGGAATTTAATCGAAGAAGACGTATAATAATAATAATAATAATAATAATAATAATAATAATAATAATCTATATATATATATAATACGCTTAGGTTGAGCAAGCAAATTCATCATTATTATGCACTACAATGAAAGAGGGTGTATAATGAAAGAGGGCGAGCGACCGACAATGTTAAACAAACAGAAGTGGCCTATCACAATCGACATATTGCATTAATAAAGCTAGCTCTTAAGAGCCGACTTGGAAGAGTTTCAAAGTTGGTTGAGTAACAATCACTGCATGCACAACAGTTGTTGGGTTTGTTGGGCTTGGTATCAGAACAGAGAAACGTCCTCCATTGAAAATAAACATTTACTTCCATAAGACAAATCAGCAGGGGTTCAAAGAGGGAGCAGAGATGAGGATATTCAGACCACACAATAGGGGGAAACCGGGGCCCACTACAGTGTTACGCTCAGGTATGCGGGAACCAGCTAGCCGGCGTATGTTACGCCGGGGGTACAGCTAGTAATAATAATAAGGCCGCTAAACAAATTCCGATCACGCATCAGCTGCACTCACCAAACATTTCCTGGAGCCGATGACCTCATCAGCTTTCTGCTCCATTCACACGATCGCCTCGAAACGAATTTAAGGGCTGTTCAGAGCCATGTCACAACTAAACATGTCGAGATAAAGAATGGCTTTTATCAAATATACAACTGTTGCACACTGATCCTGGCATTAAAACATAGATATTGTTCTCCACAACAAAATGTAAGCTACTGGTTTCGTTCTGTTTGGTAAAAAAAAAAAAACGTAAAAAAAAAAACACCAGCCACTCGCGTCAATTTTTTTCAGCACGACTCCCGAGAACCACTTAATTAATTTTTAGCGTCCTAATAAAAAGGTTTATCTGCTCGTGGGCGGAAAGGATCTTGAAGAGTGCCGCCACTTATGCCAGTGTCCTAGTCGTTAAAAGAAGTTTAGAAATCGGGCGAGAAGTGTCAATCGGGCCAATCAAGGACAAATTCAGGAATCTTCAAGAACCCCCTGAGGGCAAATGTCTGCATCAAACTGGAAAAAAAAACGTGCCACAGTGGGGGCTAGGACCACTTCCTCCAACAGCGAATTTCATGGGAGGACAACCCGGGCAGCAAAGACGTTCAATCTACAGTCTCGTGTATAGCCGAAGCAACAGCCAACTTAGTTCCTCTCGTGGCCTTACTGAAACAATGGTCAAAGAAGGGCATGTCGGTGTGCAACAGACCATGGATATAATCGTAAAGTTCTACCGCATATCTGCACATAGCCTGAGCAGTTCAAGGGACTCGAGCCCGGTTCGCAAGAGCCCTGCACCATACGGGAGGTCGCGAAGGTCAGGGAATTTCTTTGCGAAGCGACGCTGGACGGACTCATTCGGTCAATGTCCCCAAGGAGGTAAGGAGACCAAACTTGGCTGGCATGCTCAAGCACAGGTCGCACATAGACCTTAAAGGCCCAAGTTTTAACTTTTGGGTTGCCCGACGTGAAACAAGGTTCAACAGTCGCGCCCCTTCGACTTAAGCTTCGAGGTGATGTGTACCCCGAGGTCATTACCTCTGAGACCCCTGAGGGGTAAGGTCTTGAAGTAGTTTGGCTTAAGGAGCCCTGACGACCGATATTCAAGACCTGACACTAGTGCGAAGAAAGGGGCAACTGTCAAAACGAACTCCACTCGAGTGTGTGTTCCTATAGAGTCCGCGGCCTATCTTGAGTTCTCCGCAGAACGAACACAGATAATCGATTGTACGTTTTCAGTAGCAGAGTGCCTTGTTGATATCCAAGATGGTTACAAAAACAATGGCGGCCATCGATTAAAGCCACCCCCTCCAGGAAGACGTAGCCACTCACAAAATACTTGCAGGACTCAAGATACGCCGCGCACACAATACACACGAAAAGAATGATTGGGAAGCGCAGCATAGAAGATTGTATGCTATTAAAATAAATAATTTCAATTTTTTTTATTTTGTTCGATTTTATAACTGATATGGTGAGGGAGGAGGGGTGGAAGAGAATTGATGGGAACTTCGGCCCGAAATTCATTGAAAAGTCCACCCTCCCTCCACCATCCTTACTACAGTTCTTTTTTCTGGTTTTGTACACCTTTCTGCTCCCGGAATATATTTGTATTGGTTTGTGGTGCTGTATTCTAGTGCCTTTATGTTTCTAAAGTTTACCAAGGGTTCGCACAGATCCAGCAAAAACTGGAATATACCATGAATGAGTATATAAAGTTCCGTAGGAACAAGAACTCTTTACGTACTCTTGAATATACTTTACAAAAAATGTCTACATACAGGAATATACTTGAAAAAATGTCGATACTGGCAAATACTGAAATATACTTGATAAAAATTTCGATATTGGAAAATACAGGCTTTGAAAAAAATGTATACTGGATTGTATTTCATAAAATGTCGATACTGGAATATACTTGAAAAAATGTCGCTACAAGAAACTAATGGAATATACCTTAAAAAATGTCGATAATAGAAAATACTGGAATATACTTGAAAAAATATCGATACTGGAATGTACTTAATAAAATGTCGATTACTTGAATATCCTTGAAAAATGCCGGAATACACTAAAAAAAAAATGTCTATTTTAGAAATTACTGAAATATACTTTAAAAAAAATAGATACCGGGAAATACTGGAATAGACTTTAAAAAATGTCGATACTGGAAAAACTAGAGTGTAACAAAACTTGATCTTTGGTACTGGAAAATAATGGAATTCCTAATTATGATAAATTAACGTGTTGCCTCTTCCAAAATCATATAAATATTTCAAACAATATTTTTTAAAGGTTTATTTTATTTTTTTCGTTTATAATCGTTGGCTAAATTCAAACAATGTTGGTAAAATTAGTGTGTTAAGTGGGAGGTGTTAAAAACCCCATGAGTGGTGGGAGTGGATGGGGAAAGAGTCCAGTTAATCAAAAGCGTAGATCTTTTAAAAGAAATAACGGAAGCGTTATTAATTTTAATGGAAAATAATTGAAAAAGGTTAAAGGTGAAATGTATCTATTTAGCAAAACAAAAAGTAAAATATTTTAACGTATATTTGGAAATAAAAATTGCTATGCTCCACGAACCAAGTTCACTTTTATCACTTAGCTGTTTATTTTCCATCCTTCATAACGATTAACTTTTTTTTATCATTAGTTTTATTTCACAGTTCAAAAGCGGTTCAAGACGACAACGAAAATGGTTTTTTT